>JAQZBX010054658.1:0-13159 GCA_029593785.1 Cabassous unicinctus
TTTTTTTTTTTAAAAGATTTATTTATTTTATTTATCCCCCCCCTTGCTGCTTGTGCTGCTGTGTCCATTCGCTGCGTGTCTTCTCTGTGTCTGCTTATCTCCCCTTTGCTGTGAGGTCTTGCCGCATCAGCCCACGGCACCACGCGAGCCGGCCTGCCCTCACAAGAAGGCGCCGGGAAGCGAACCCGGGGCCTCTCATATGGTAAACGGGTGCTTCATCCATTGCGCCACACCCGCTTCCTGCCGTGAGGTTGCTGCATCAGCCCACCGCACCGCTCAGGCCGGCGTGCCCTCACAAGGAGGCCTTGGGACGCGAACCCGGGCCTCCCATATGGTAAACGGGGGCTCCATCCACTGAGCCACACCCGCTTCACAGAAATTCTCTTTAATACACACCACATATAAACTCATAGAATGAGGATCATTCCCATGTTAAGTATTAAAAATGACTAATTTTAGTTCCAAATTTGAATGGGAGCAATTCCGTGTAAACTTTTTTTTTTCCTATCTGGTTGCGTTGTCGTCTTTTTGGCACATCCCTTCGCCACACAGGGGCCTGCGCCTCTCTGTGTCATGCAAGTCTGGGATGGCTTTTTCTTTTCTTTTTTTTTTTTTTTGAATACTCATGTAGAGCTCAAACTACTCCCTGAGGTTAACTGCCCCATGGTAGTATCTTGATGAAGTAGTAATAAGCCACTTCTTAGCAATTTTAATGTTAATCTCACTAAAATTACTAATTTTAATTAAATTTAAAATTTTAAAATTACCTTTCCTTGTAGTTAATGAAAATTTGATACAAATTCTGGTCGTTTTTATTTACAATGGAATCATGAATTTCTTGCATTAGGTTCCGATGAACTTTCACAAGTTCCTTAGAAAAGAAAACATTGTCAAAGGAAATTGGGAATCAACACCAAAAATTACACCTAAACCCAGAATCCCTTATTGCTGCCAGACTATTGAGGACATTGAATGCTCTCAATATATAAACCTGTTACCATCAATAAAAGGAGGAGGGAGAGGAGGGAAGGAGAGGAGGAGGAAGAAGGGGAGAGGAAGTGAAGGCAGGGAGGGACAGGGAAAGAGAGGCCATGTGCATGGGAAATAGCAAATTCAGATCTGACTTGAAATGTCAGTATCCTAGGAAAAGAGAAATTATCCCACCAGTTATTGAAGGGCAATTTATTCCTTGTATAACAATATATTTGGCTCATTTTCACTTCATAATCGCTTTAAATTTTTAAATAAAACTACCCAAGTGCTTAATGTTTTATTGACAAGATAAAGTAATGATTCATGTCCTAGGGACATAAAAATTTAGATTTGTACTTCGGTCAATTAATAGTGTCCTGGTGCTAAACTAACAAAAATCAGACTAAATTACTTGAAACCAGACAACTAATGGCATAAAGAAGGAGCAAATAAATTGTACTAGACAGTTTACTAGAGCAACTCAAAAGTCATAATTTCACATTTTTCCTGATAAGCAAGTAAATGTCAGTCAGGCAGTAAATGCATGACAGCCAGGAAATGAGGAATTTGAATCAAGGTGCCAATCCCCCGTTATCCCTTCCCGCATGTCCTGGAGCACACACTCACCTCACAGCATGGGCTTTCCCCAGTGGGGCAGAAATGAAACTTGAATGTGGCCCTGCCATTTTGTTGAGGAGCATGGAAAAGCCATAAGAATAAGGAATGGCAAATAGGTTCTAAGTTACAGAGACCCGATTTAGGGAGTTCAACATTCCCATTTTCTAGAATGTGCAGTTTGTTTTATGCTAAAAGTTAATCTGATATTGTTGAGCATTTTCTTCCTACTGTGTTTGAAATCACTGAGAATGCTTTCATTCGACCAAAATCAGAGACAAGGACATGCCACAGCTAACCAACTGGTGCTCATCAACACTGAACATCACAAAATCAAAATATAAAAACTTTTCTGGAGATAACACGCAAGCCTTGTACATGAAAGCTCTATATTAAAACCAAAGCCAATTCTTTAGGTCTAAGAACTCAAACCTTGCCTAAGTTATGTAACTTGACATAGCATACAGCTTGCCTCTCTATTTCTGAATAATTATCCTCTTAGGATTGTAAGGTTATTGTAAAGTGCACTGAAACTTGAAATGGTTACATAAATTGAAGAAAATCTCCTCATATTTTACCACTAAAATAGCCTGTAAATAATAAGGAAGTAGTATATTTCAGAAATGGGAGTCAAGGGTGATACAATTGAAAGCGGAAAGCACCAAAGGCGGCCAAAGAAGTGAGGGACTGGGGTGAAGTAGAGAAAACTGATGCAGTCAGGACAGTGTAGCTGTAAGACAGGATCTGGGCAGCTGGAGAAGTCACAGAGCAAGGAGGAAGGGGCAGAAGGGAACTCCCGCAAGACAAACATATGGTAGCACCTGGGGTCATTGACCGAGACTACATCTTCCTGCCAAACAGGAAGATAATTAACACAAGCATCTTACATCTCCCTTTGTGATCTGCGTGCAATTTGACTGACTTTTGTTTGAAGATATGACATATCATTTACTAGTTTTTAGAAAATAAGAATTTAAGAACTTGGGAGGCAAAAATAAGGTCAAATTCTTCAAGAAGACAGGAAAGTGCTAAAAATAGGGATCTGGAGCCCAAAAAGAAAAGTAGGATTTCATGGAATGTACCATAATTTCAACTAGCATATTTTTACTTACAGGAATGTTGATGAACACTGAATCAAATTCTGCTGCTGTCAGAAATCTTTTTAGTGGTGCCATGAAATACTACCAGGAGACAAGACAGAAACAATTAAGTATAAAATTTCCTCATCTATATAAAAGTTTTTCAGCAAAAAGCAAGAAACATTCACTGAAAGTCAATTGTTTATCAGTATTATGGATACAAAAAGTTAAAGCTATGTTCTCTAACTTAAAGATTTTACACTTGAACAGAGATGAAAAGATGTAAATACAAGTTATTACTTCTAAAGTATTAAATAAGTGGTTTAGGCAATAAATGCTTCTGAAAGTGAACAACAGAGGAACTCTACTGGCTGATTTGGTAAAAAAAAAAAAAATCGCAACATTTTGGAGGCGATATACTTGCAGTTTATATAAAATACCTCTCAAATGCTTTGTGAAGACTACAGATACCCGCGATCAATGATCTGCTTATGCAATTTATTTACCACCTCTGGATCATTCTTCTTTATTCTTCGAGCATTTTAGTTCCTGTCCTACTATCTCTCTTGCCGTCACTACTCCTATCTTTATTCTTGACAATCTCAATATCCTTGCAGATATTTTTTCCAATCCACTGGCCTCTCTAATTGCTTGACCTCCAATGACCTTGTGCTCCACCTAGCTCCACTCCCTGCTCCCAGGGCCTCACCCTGAGACCTTGTCATTATCAGCAACTGCATGTACTCCATAGGATTAATTTAAAGCAATCAGTTCTTTCTAATCACTACCTCTTCCCTTTACAGTTCATTCCTTCAAGGGAGTCTTCAACCCCATTGGGTCCAATCCATTGAAGTTATGGCTGTCCCCATCCCTCATTCTCACTTCCTTCCTCACCTGGCTTACATTCCATCAACCCTCTTCAGAATCACTTCCTTGCATATACTCTTACCTTCTCTCATTCCACTGTGCTTTCCTGCACAAATGAAAACCCTGGTTAAATCTAAATTGTCAGCTATTTTGTGACTGTATCTAAGAAATTAAACATGAACTCTGCTGATAGCCTAATTTAAAATATAACCACAAAACTCACCTGTGCTGTAATGCTACATAATCCTACTATATTTCCCTAGTCAGTTTATTTTCCTACTCTCACAAACAACTCTTCAATACCTCAATCTCTTCCCAAACTTCCCAAACTTTCTGCTTTTCCATTTTCCTAACTGTAAATATAGGAATTCCCCAGAGCCAGCCTCAAATTTCTCTGCTTTATCAACCCTCTTTCCCAGAGTGATTCCATCTAGCCCCATGGCCCTAAATAACATTTTGCAATGATAATGGCCCAATCTAGATCTCACTCCAGACTCATATATCTAACTCCCTCTTCAACATGTTCCGTCTTAAGTCTAATATGTATTATAAATTTAGCACACCCCAAACAGACTCATGATCTCCAAACTCCCAAACCTGTCTTTCCCCATCTTAGTAGCCATCTTCACCATTCACAGTTGCTCATCCCAAAAACCCAGCCGTCAGTCTTGGTTCCTCTCTCTCTCACACATCCTGTACCTAACCCACCATCCTATTGTGTTGACTCTACTTTGAAAATTTATTGAGAATCTGATCACCCCTTGCCACCTCCACAGATTCCACTATTATCTGTTACCTTGATTACTACAATATGATCCCAGCTTTTCTTGTAGTTTCTACCCTTACCTTATAGGAACCAGAGTGAGCTGTTAAAAACTTAAATCAAATCACATCACCTCCTCTGGTCAAAACCCTCTGGCTTCCCAGTGGCCCTACATGACCTGGTGGCCCACCACCTCCCTGACCTCAGCTCTCCTTTGCTGCTTCTGCTCCAGCCACACCAGCCTGCTACTGTTCCTTGAAGCACCCTGAACACTTTCCCATCCAAGGACTTTTCACACCAGGAATTTTCTTCTCCAAGATATCTGCATGCTCTCTCCCTCAATTCAGTTAGCTATCTGCTTTCATGTTTTCTTAGCAAAGAGGTCTTCCCTTACCACTCTCTATAAAACAATATATAAAATAATTTCTTCCCTCTCCCATCATTCTCTATTGCCTTCTTCAGCTTTATTTTTCTTCACTGCACTTATTACTACTTGACACATATACACTTATTTGCTTACATTCTAAGTCCTCCCATGAGATCAAAAGCTCCATGAGAAGTAGAGCTTTTGTTGTACTACTGCTATGCCCCCAGGTCCTGGGATAATTAATGTCAGATACTAAGAAATCAATTAATGGTTGTGGAATGAATAAATCTGCTCTGAAAATTGAAATCAGAACACACACACATAAACATAGTAGTAACATTGACCCTACTATATGGACTGTATAGGGCAGTATTTGGGCATAAAAGATAATATCTGATGACTTACTTTTTCTATTGACTCCAAAGTTTCTGTATATTTTTCTTCTGTCTGCTTAATTTCTGCTAGGCAACAACTTCGTATGTCATTTTCTGGGCATTTCTACAATTAGAATCATCAAATTAAAATTATTTAATATAATGCATGTATTAATCTACCAGGTAGTAGATAGAAAAATTAAAATTCCTGATTTTCTTAAACTTTCTATTCTAATAAAATACATAACTGAAAGACATTTAAGATGTTTCACTGCATTTGTGAAGTACCTTTAGTTTGATTTTTTATAAATTTTGAATGTAAATGAAAAAGTTTTAGATGATTAAAAATAAGGTTCCCACTATATACACTCTCTTTAAAACATCTCTTTTATTATAAATATTAGAGTATCCGGAAATACCACAAATGGTGGAATATAGTCTTCCTTAATGTACAACATGCATTACAAATGCTGTAGAAATTACTGTAGAAATTATAGTATAAAATACTGTTTAAATTACATACATTGCAAATGCTGCGTAAATGCTACAGCTTTACAAATGCTATAGAAATTACTGCAAAAATTTAAAAAGGTTATTTAGTAAGTAAAAACCTTTCAAATGTCTTTTTCAAGGGTTGATATCTTAACATTCGGCTCTTCTTTCTAAAGTGTTTAAGACTGGAGGTGGTATTGCATTGCATAGCTTAAGACAAAAGGTTTGGGAATCAGATGAAATTGGGTTCAAATACCAGTTTTGCTGTTACTAGCCTTATGACTATGAGCAAGTTAATTTCTCTATGACCCATGTTCTCATCTGTAAAATAGAGATAATTACAGTACCAACCTCAAGAAGCTGTAAAAGAGAGAACCCATGTAAAGAAAGCACTTTGCTGAGTAAACAGGAAGGGCCCAATAAATTTAGATTATTATATATTGTCCTGTGAAAACAACCAGCACTGTCAGCTGAGTGAAGATTACACTTGGGAGAGACACTGAAAAAGACTACCATATGCTGGCAACCAAAGTAGTTGACAACTCTAGGGGGTATAGATGATACTCCACCACCTAAAAACCCTTTTAAAATGCTGCCACAGGCAGCCTGTAAGCTCATGCAGTGAGTTAAAGCACATACTCAATACATTTACTAAATACCAACCAGGAAACTTATTTCCATCCCACAGAAGCTACTGCTCCCCCACCTGTGCAACCAGATAACAGGCCAGCATTTTATTAAAGACCAAAGCATGGAAAGAGCTGAGAAAATTCATCAAAGCACTGAAGAAACCTAAATCAAAATTCAGCTGATGGAGAAAAGTTTTTAGTTTCAAAGAAGAATATGTTGGTAAAAGCCTATGCAACTGATTAATTTTTGTTTCAAATTACAGATGAAAAAATAATCCAAACTAATTCCTTCTGATATTTTAATAGTAGATAAAGCTTTGTATGCATATATTGGGTATAACCATATCTGAAACTAAGTTTATAAAAGAGTGAAAAAGCAAGAAAACATCATGAAACAAAAGAAAGTACCTCATAACAACACTTAATGAATATAAAGAGATTTCTTTAACATATATGTTATCCTACATCAAATTTAATTTGAATAAAAAATGTTTCTATTTTGTCAGACAATATTTCCTTTAGGAACAATATAATTTCATGATTCCCTGAAATTATATTCAATTACCACTCTGTCATTAGTGAGCTGAGTGGCATGTTATTTTTCTCTCAGACTGGGATGCCCTCACTAGTAAAATGAAAGGATTAGATCAGAGATGGCTGATACCTAGAGTTGTTTGGAACTATAAAGTGCCATGACTACATGTCTGCAAATGCAATAAGTAAATAAATAAATAAATAAATAAATACCCCTATTCCAGGAGTGATTATATAAACTATACAATTACTCTTTCTTTCAAGTGATCACTTTCCTAATAAAACAGAATAACAAAAAAATGAGGCATGTAAAAGTCTTACGGGTTGATGTGCTTCCTCTGCTTTCATTAAGTCCTCGTAGACTTCTCCGCCTTCATCTTCCCCATAGACACAGTCATAGAGATCTTCTTCATCTTCCACACGGGTTTCACTAAAACAAAGGGCACACTTTAAAGGTGGTTTTCCATTATACAGAACATTCAGTAGCTACTATAGCAGCAAATCTGGACAGGAAATAGAATGGAATGACTGGAAAGAGTCAAAAGGCTTATATTACAGCTCTGTCCCTCCTAATAAGAACCATGGCAAAAATAACAACAAAATCCAATAATGACGACAGGGATAGCTACCATTTACTGGGTATGTGCCAGGTACAAAGCACATAGGTGACCACTCTGCATATATTATCTCATTTAATTTGCCCAGCATGAATTGTCTTAACCAGGTAGGCATTATTATATGATCCATTTTAGAGATGAGCCGATAAAGAGAACAAAAGATTATTTGACTCACCAAGATAAGGCAGCTAGTAAATGGCAGAGCCAGCATTTAAAACCAAGACTGTCTTACACTATGAACATTTTAACCACTCTTTCATACTTCCTCCCATATTTCACATTTCAAGGCCTTGGTTTCATCATCTGTCTTAAAGGGTATTAATATGGAGAAGACAGGGGAGTTGGAGAAGATCTAATATATATAAATGGTTTTCTAAAATCATCAGTTACTGCAGGGTTATTATAATGAGTATCTAATCCAGCAATTTTCAAACCACCTCCTTCAAGCCCACTCAGAGTGTACCTGCAGGTCCACCTCCAACCGGACTCCAGTTTTATCTACTTTGTTTATATTTGCTTTAAAAAAGGATTCCAAGGCCAAAATCCATTTCTTTAAAACCACTGATAATATTGTGCTGGTCTCTTGGCAGTTGAAATAAACCCTATTTTTCAAGCTTCCATGGGCACTTACACAGCAACTGATTGCTGTATCTTTCTCAAACCCCGCATATATGAGATTGTAGGCTCACTCAGTCATGGTGGAAACAGTTGGTTCTACCCACTGTCTTTTATTATATTTAATTCATAAATACCTTCTATTAACTAATAATCCCAAATAATCTAGATTAATCAAGTTAGATATATTGGAAAGAACCATTAGCATCTTTCTAAGAAAGAAACTCAACTCCTTTGATACTGCCAGCCCTTAGAATCTCTCCTGGGCCTATGCAGACAGAGCTTATAAATTGAAACATGCAGAAATCAAAATACTGTAATTATGTCACTCTGCAAGTTGCAGCATTTTTCAAAGTAGGTACAATCATGAGGTTGTCTTACAGATGTCCAAAGGTACTTGACAGGAAAGAGCCCTGAGGAAGGGAAAGAGTTGTCGACCCATCCACCCATCCAACAGACATTTACTAAACACCTGTTGAGTGCCAGAAGCTTCAGTGCTAAGAATGTCTAGATCAAGAAGGCCCAAGAGCTCTCCCTGAATCTAGTGTGGAGAATGGCACATAAACAAAATTCTCAGTGCCACAAAAGATAAGAGTACAAGATTACAAGAACAGAGAAAAGAGTAACTCTGAATAGTCAGGGAGGCTTCACAGAAGATATTTCATTTGAACTGGATACTGAATGTATTTGTCCATTTACTCAATAGGTCTTTGCTGAATAAATACTGTGTGACAGGAGACATGGCTGCAGACTAGAGAGTCATAGTTTCTGCCTTTTTGGAACTTAGCACCCAGCAGAGGCACCACACAGCGACTGAGAAGAAGGAGGAACGCATTCCAGACTGAGGACACCAACATGTGCAAAGGGAGAGAGGTGCAAAGAGCCCAGCAGGTGTGAGGAGGGGTGCTGCATTCAGTATGACCAGATGAGCAGGATGGAACTCCAGAGGGAAGAGTTGAAAGCAAACCATGAAGGGCCATGCATGACATGAGCTCAAACCTTAACCAGGGCAACTGGGAATTAACGGGGGATTTTGCGTGAGGTTAAGTCTGGAGGGTGCAAGAAGAAAGGCAGGGAGGTCAATAAGCCAAGAAATGAAATACTCTGGGTGAGAGATGTGGAGAACCAGAACTAGGGTCAAAGCAGGTGAGAAGAGGAATGGAGAGACTTAGACACTGTCAAGTAGAGTCAACCAGATTCGGGGACTCAGAATAAGAGAGAGAGGGGCGAGGAGGAAAGGATGGCCCTTAGCTTTCTACCTTGGAGAACTGGCACCCCCACCGGCCTCCTTCCCTTATCCTCTCCAAAGCATTCTCAGGGGGGCTTGCTATCTGTGTCCCATATCACCCAACATCCAAAACAGTGACAACTGGTGGGGTTTGAAAAAGAACAATTTTCTCACAACACAGGAAATAATATATTCTTCCTAGTCCTTTAGTCTAAGGAAATCAATTACACTGCGAATCATCTTCCACTCACGTCATGAAAGTTGTAGCCAATTCGAGGAGGCAACTGGCATCTATCATACTCAGTATCAGTGAGTTCATAGATAGTTTAAGAAGAGAAAATAGAGACTTAAAATATAAGGTTCGAGACCCATCCGAATGTCCCCTGCCATGGTCAGAGCTGCTGGCCATCGCTGTGGCCCAGCACTCTCCTCCTCTGCTCTTTTACTGACAGCTCTTGGAGGGGCATGTCAGGACGCATCTGGGAGGTAACATATTGGTTAAGGTCCTCCACTGTGAAATCAGAACTGCCTGGGTCCAAATCCAAAGATGTGACCTTTAATAATCACATAACTTTTCAAGACTCCGTTTTCCACTTCGTACATTGTGATGGTAATAGGAACCCCTTATCCTGCTGTGGTGAGTATTTTGTGAGACAGAGTGTGTAAAATTCTTCACACTGCAAGGGGCACTTAATAAGCCTCATTATTAACTGACTACTTAGCTCAGGCCTCAAGTAGACAGCCTGGCAAAAAGCAGATGCTTAATGCAGCTTTGACTTATTCATTCAGAAAACAAGTATTTATCAAGGACATTATACTCTAAATACTATTTGAAGGTCTAGGAATATAGCCATGAATAAGGCAAAGGCCCTGTCCTCACAAAGTTTACCTTCTAATAGGGAGACAGACAGTAAAGCAAACAAATAAAGGTGGCCTTGGACTATACATAGAGCAGGGTAAGGAGGTGGCAGCACTTTTGGATAGGGCAGTCACAGAAAGCTTCTCTGTAGTACTCATCTGAGCAAAGCTTGAATGTTGAAAAGAGTTTTCATGTGGACAGAGGGAACGGCAAGTGTATGTGGGGTCCTACAGCAACAACAAGTTCAGTGTGCTGCAGGTTAAATGAGTAGATGAATTTCCAGTCTCTTGGAGCATAATCTATCTCTTACTACATTTCTCTGTCTACATACCTAATCTATACTACCAGTTCCCTGAGGGGTGGAGGTCATGTTTTATATTTATTTGTAATCTGCTTGAGTCACTGAATCAGCAGAAGATAATCAGCTGCAAGGATTTAACTTATGCCTCTCCTATTAAATAATTAAACCCCAAAGGAGTCTCTGTTCAGGATAAAAACCATCTAATGAAACATCCCTGGATAATTTCAGCCCACAATGATTTGTCCTTTCTGAAACTTATAAAGCATGTACTAACTGTCCATACAACTTCAGTAGTACGTTCTATTACTCTTTTTCATTTTTCCTTAATTCTCTAATTCCAGTGTTACATACTACTTCTACATTTTAATTCACTGTAGCACATTTCTTTACTTTTCATAGGGATGTGCACAACGTAGGTCATAGAAGAGGAACTAAAAATGGTGGAGTACAATTTCTTGTGGCACCTTCCATCACTAGTTTAAGATTGATTTTGACATGTCTTAATCATTAAGCCACTTTCCCCCTTCAGAAAGCTTATTTTCACATCAACAGTTGAAATGCACAATGGATGCAAAAATTGGCAGTGATTTTAACATTGCTGAAAATGCACAACATACTCTATTAAATCAGGAAGGACCTTGTAGATGTCTTCATTATTGACACTTTCTTCTGTTGGGAAAGGCCTGGGAGAGAAAATAAAAAACGTGGGTGAATGAGCAACAACCAGGCTAAGTTTCTACCTCTCACTAAATATGTAAGCTCATCTGCTGCCAAGGTGGTCAGATCAGTCACCTTGTCAAACATAATGTAGCAGGCTCTGGCAAAAGTACCTGCCCCATGGCTGGGTCTGGATTTCCCCCAGGGAGGTTGGAGCAGCTGCTACCCCAAACCACCCACAGCAATTACCACTGGCCACTGCAGTCATGTGTGCATTTGGGGACATAACAATGTGTTCATCAGGTCTCCCACCTGCCACCTACCTGCAGGGTCACCTCATGAAACCCACTGCAGCTCTCCAGTTCAGAGAATAGCAATCAGTCGTGCATGTGCCTTTGCCTTCTGCACTGGATCTTTTGAGTTATGGGATCTGACCCAATCAACAAATCATTTGGTAATACCCATCTTTCTATGGTTCACTAGCCTATTTGAACATTATTAGAAGATAAAAGTAGTGCACCCTTTATATATGAATATTGACTTTGATGTATTATTCCACTCAGACTATAAATTTTATCTTTTATTTTTACTTATTGGAAAAAACAAGTCAACCAGACCTTGGGGAAACTAGAGCATTTTTTTATCCCTGTTCAAGGAAAATCACACTTCAATTTATACCCTTTTCCTATCCATTGGCTCCTTATTTGCCTCATGCCACTATGTATTTTTTTTTTCATAATACCAATATACTGTCCTAAATTTATGCCCAACAAAATCACAGTAATTGTACTACAGTACCCAAAGTATTACTCATTTTTTAGGCAGCCAGCATGTCATATTTTTCGTAAAAACTAATGAGGGTCCATCAAGATACTATATGATCACTAAATAATTAGTAAATAATTCTATTGAAAAACAGAGTTTCATATTGGTTTAAGGGTTAATTTCATATTTAAGGCATTTGAGGAACTTGGGTTTTTCACCTAAATTAATATGTGAGGAATGCCAAGGTTTCAAAATCATATTTTTTAAAATTTAGGTACATTTTATCATGCTCACATGACAATTCAAGCCTATTGTAGCAAAATTAGAAAAATAGAGGTAAGAAAAAATTTAAATTAGAAAAAAATATCCTTCTGAGGTATAGCCATTCAAAATTTTAAATATGAAAATGCATATATGAATCAAACTGTTTTAAAACCTGTTTACATAGATCAGCATAAGATATATATTGACATGGAAAGATCTTTATGTATTGAAGAGCAGATTACAAGTTGTTGAACATTTGTCCAGCCTACAGACTGCTTCTGAAGAAAACGGCCAACTGCATGGCCCATTTCTGAGAAAGAGTCGGCAGGAAATCCTTCCCAAGGTCACTGGGCTTTGTATCCAGTGGATGGGGCTGCCTGACCAGTGCTAAGCAGTACATTAAGGGGTACTTGGATCCCCTCACTTGTGAGCTGGACAGAGAGAAATGGAAGCAACAGAGGCAGAGACACTGGGTCACAGCCCCATAATGGCTGGAAACTGGAGTGTATGGCACCCGGAGGAAAACAAGGTAAAACAGTGAAATCCATTCCATTTCCATGAGGCCTGGCTGTCTGGCTACTGAGACCATTTTTCTTTATGTCCTAATGATACGTACATATTTGCCAACTGATCTAATTTAAATATGTAGCACCCGAAACGGATAAAAACCAACACAACATACACAGCTACATCTCCTTGCCTACTGACTGTATAGTACTGCAATGCATGAAGATGACACAATCCATGTAACCCATTTATTTCCAAGTTTTCCTCTTATTACCAAACTTTCAATATGCACCCTTGTATACATAACATTTTACACTTATCTGATTATTTCTTCAATTCCTAAAAGTTGTGAGCTATTTCTATGGCTTTTCACAGACACTGAAACACTCTAGAGGAAATAAATATACTCCAACATCTTTTAAAGTATTTATTTACATAAGCATTTGTGTTTGTCTTAATGAATCATGTGTTGAAATGTTGGAGGAAATTTCATATAGAACCATTATCAGTGAGAGTCACCAGTGAATTGAGAAAAAGCTTTTAAAAATGTCTTAATCATCTCTATTAATCAGTTCATACTTGCTAAATAATTTTCAGCTATATACTAGGCACTCTGCATGAATGAGATGTGGTCCCTGTACTCAGGGCACTTTG
>JAQZBX010054659.1:0-18595 GCA_029593785.1 Cabassous unicinctus
ATAATAAAGATAGAAAAACAATTAGAATTATACTTTGGCAACATCTAGTAATGTCTAAAATAAATATATTCTATGACCCAATCATTTCACTTATATGCCCTAGATAAACTCTCAAATGTGTCACAAGAAGCCATGTATAAAATTGTTCCTGAAAACATTGGAAACAAATGTCCAACAATCAGAGAAAAGATAAACAACTGTGGCATAGCCACAAAACAAAATATAACAAAATTGGGAATAATCTAAATGACCAAAAATGAAAATAAATTATAATCTATTCATACATTAAAATATTAAATGGCAGTTAACAGAAATAACCAGGAATATATTTATCAACATGGAAAAATCTCAAAAGCAGAGCTAAACAAAAAGGCTATGAGACATCCACTGTGATTCTATTTCTATTTATATAATGTTTAAAAACATGCAAACACAAGTATATAGAGGGAGCAGATATAACTCAGTGGTTGAGCACCTGCCTCCTACATAAGAGGTCCCAGGTTCAATCCCTGGTACCTCCTAAAAAATCAAGTATATAGACTATTTAAGGTAAATGTATACTTAATAAAAGTATAAAATATATATGTGGGAATGGTATATACACCAAATTCAGGTAATGGTTAACACTTCAGAAAGTGGGAGTAGGGAATGGAATGGGAGGGAGCAGTATATAGAGTGTCAACTATATCTGTGAGGTTTTATTTCTTTAAAAAAAATTTTTATCTGAAATAAAAAACAAAAAAGAAAGGTTTAAAAAAACGTGTTCAACAATTAGACCAGAGAGAAAAGGATGAAGGGCACAGAGATGGAAGCAAGACTATGAGACAGGCACTGTTCTAAGCACTGGGGATACAGCGTGAACAAAACAAAGTTCTTGCTCTCCTTAAGATATATTCCACTGCAGGAGAAAGACAATAAATAAATAGGCAAGTAAATATATAGTATATCAAATGGCAATAAGTGTTATGAAGAAAAATAAAACTGACTTGAGAAAGACAAAGCATAGGGGCAGGGAACTTGAGTAAAGTTGTTATGACATTGTACAGGACTTGAGTAAAGTTGTTACTTGAACAGGGTGAAATTTAAAGCCATGTGACTCAAGATAACAATAGTAGACCGAGCAATAGTAGACCGAGAAGAGAGATGTCCTAGGACTGAACCCTAGGCACTCCAAAATTTAGAAGAGAAGTTTAGGGAGTTGAGGAACTCATAAGTGAAGCAAAGAAGAGAACTAAGAATGGTGTTGACCTGGAAGCCAATTGAAGAAATCATTTCAAGAAGCAAAGAATGGTCAACTGAGTCATATATGCCAACAGATCGAGGAAGATATGATCTTGAGAACTGACCAATATAAAGGTCATTGGTGATGTTGAAAATAGCTATTTTGGTGTAGGAACAGTAGCAAAAGCCCACTATGAATGAGTTCAGAAAATTATGGGAGCAAATGAATAGCAAATTCCAAGAACAGACAACTCTTGAAAGTTTTATTGTAAAGGAAACGGAAAAACTGAGTAGCTGGAAGAGGTAGCTCAAAGGGGGTGTGGAGTAAAGAAATATTCTTTCCCCTCAAAATGGGAACAATTTCCATTGTATGTTTGTATGCTCGTGGGAATAATCCAGCAAAAGAGGAAAATCAATGATGCAGGATGGAAAGGGAACAACTGCTAGAATAACTGACTGAATACTAAAGGTAAGAGGGGATGGGATCTAGTACAAGTGGAGAAATGGGTCTTAGGACCAAAGACAGTGTTCATTCATTAGCAACAGAAGAGAAGGCATGAAAAGACTCAAAGAGACAATGTCCCTCCCTTCAAAAATTTTAGAATAGAGGAGGAAGACAAATAAAAACTTAGAAAAATAAGAAATAGATTGAAAAAATTGCTATGGGGGCATATAGAAGCATATGGCCATATCTACATGTAGGAGGGGAAGATAGAAGGAAAAGAGAAAGAATTCAGAGGAGGTAATGCTCTAATTCACAAGGCAAAGATGACAGAAGAGTTTTAGCATTTGCCAAGAAAAAGAGCACAAAACAGCATAGCAGATGAAGCTACAAAGTTAAGGACTGAAAAATACAATCCTTTTACACTTTAATTACTGCTCCGTGCCTACTCAGTAATGTATTTTCAAAGAATAGCATTTAAACTACCATGTAATAAAAGCTATCTAATAGAGTTACTATAAAGATTAAATGAGATCTATGTAAACTCCTTAGCACAGTGCCTAGTACATAGTAACACAACAAATACCAGCTATTATTATTAGGGGAAGGAAGATTAATAAAGATTAATAAAAATATAAAATCTCTAAAAATCTTCCCAGAGGACCAAATTAACTTTCCAAACTCCAGCCTATTTCCTACTTTTCTGAAAACAGTTTAATCCTAGTCCAGCCATGTAATTGAGCCATAAAACTAGGAAAGAATTATAATCGACTCAATTTCCTTTGATTTGGATAGGCCTAATGATTGATTTCATTCTGAAAACCCATATAAACATGAGACCTATGTCAGAGCAGAGGTTTCAGAATAAACCATCTTCCTGACTGCCAGGCTTCCCTAGAAGAAAATATTCTAGAAACAGGCCAGATCACCAAAGTTCACCCTATATTCTGCCAAATCCATTATGATTGGGCCCGCACCCACAGGATTCAGTTGAGAATAAACAGGTTTCTGAGGAAAAGAAAATTTGACAAACAACCTAAATATCTTATAAAATAGTAATGATTAAATTATGATACAGCTACACAATGGACTTCTATGCGGACATAAAATATACTGAAAACACAATGAAATAAGAAAATAGCCATGATGATGTTAAAATATGGTATACCATTTTAAAAATGTATAAATTATAAATATATATGGAAAGAAGCATAAAGATTATAGAGAATATTACCAGCAGTTAATAATGTGTGGAATGATTATGGGGAATTTTTTTAATTTTCTTACTGTTATCTAATTTTCCTACAATGGTCATATAATACTCATATTTATTGTTAATTAAGGTTGACTATTTTTCTTTTTAAGAAGGTACTAGAGACTGAACCCTGGACCTCATACATGTGAAGCATGTGCTCAACCACTGAGCTACACTCACTCCACAAGGCTGACATTTTTTAATTACTGAAAAAAAAAAAAAAATCAAATCCCTCCTTCCTTTCCCCAGAGATAAGATTGCTGAATATCATTCCTAATCATTTCTGTACATATCTAAGCATAAGAAGTTATAAATTGGTAAATGTAAAGTGAGGATGCGGTGCTTTGTGTTGTTTTTTCTTTCAAAAATGGAATTATACAATATACATTGTTTTACAACAACTTGTTTCCATTCAACAATAAGTCATAGGACACCTTTCCTTATCAGTACATATAAAATTACCTATCTTTTTTTTTTTTTTTGAGGTACCAGGGCTGGGATTGAACCCAGAACCTCGCAATAAGTGTGAAGCCAGTGCTCAACCACTAAGCCACATTTGTTCCCCTAAGTTGGTTTGAGCCACATCTACTCCCCACCTATCTTTTTTTTTAAGCTATACAATATTTTCATTGCAGAACTGTACCATAACTTAATCTTTAGCCTACCAAAGGACAATAAAGTTGTTTCCTTTTTGAGTATATAAAAACAGCAGCTAACACTTGAATGCTAATTATGTGTCAAACACCACAAGCTTTTACAAGAATTAAATAATATAATCTCACCATACATACTACCACTATTTGTATAATTTGTATTTCTTCTTCTGTAACCTGCCTATTCACTCATTTTCTCTGAAAATCAATTATTTTTTAGAACCGGCCAAAATACAAATTTGACCTAAAAAATTTCTGCCAAAATGTCTTCAAGAGTTCAGTGAAAATGCCTGGCAAGCAGACACTCATGCATTTACACATTCTACAAATATTTAAGAACCTACTATGTGCTAGACACCAAGTAAACAAAACAGACATGAACTCCATAGTGATGTGCTTTAAGCCTAGCAAACATTTGTTAAACTGAGCTAATAAAAAGAAAGCAAAAAGAAAAGTGAAGGAGGAGGAGAAAGCAAAAAGAAAGGTGAAGAGGGGAACACAACAATTAGAGACTAGGACCATGTTTCAGAGCACACAGTTCAACACAAAATTATAATTGTTTCTTAAACTGGTTTTGCCACATCCTATTGATCTTAGATAATACCTTCAGATTAATCTGCTTTACTCATATATTTTCATGCTCAAGAACCCACAATTTCTCTTTTAATATTCACCAAGTATACTTCATCCAGTCTCTACATAAGCTATTTCAAACTTTAGCAACTCAAGTCTTCTCCTATATTTTCCCCTACTTCCCATATAGCTTCTCAGAGGACCGCTTAAGTAGGTGGCAATGCTTACTTTACCAAAAAAAAAAGTCTATGAAGTAAGAACTCTTTCAACTCCTTATTGCCTGCATGCACACCCATTACATACACCTTCCTCCACTTTCACAGATTTTTTTTCTACCTACTCTCTAAAACAGGGGTTCTTAAGAAGGGGTCAATGAGCTTGAATTTAAATTCAAAAAAACATTATTCTTGCGGGGACATGTTGCTGCAGGTGTGATATATTTATTAAATAATGCACAGTATCAAGTGGACTTAGTAAGGGGTCCATGGTTTTCACCCGACTGGCAAAGGGGTCCATGGAACAAAAAAGGTTAAGAACCCCTGCTCTCGCCGGCCTGAGCGGTGCAGTGCGCTGATGCAGCAACCTCACGGCAGGAAGCGGGTGTGGCGCAATGGATAGAGCACCCGTTTACCATATGAGAGGCCCCGGGTTCGCTTCCCGGCGCCTCCTTGTGAGGGCAGGCCGGCTCGCGCAGCGCAGTGGGCTGATGCGGCAAGACCTCAGCAAGGGGGAGATAAGCAGACACAGAGAAGACACGCAGCGAATGGACACAGCAGCACAAGCAGCAAGGGGGGGATAAATAAATAAAAAATAAATAAATCTTTAAAAAAAAAAAGAACCCCTGCTCTAAAACCAATAATTCCGTGTATGCTCTTAATCCTGTCACCTACCATCTAATTCTCAGGCAATAAATATGTTCACGTCCCTACATTCTTGAAAAAAACCTCTCCCTTAACACTATGTACTGCTTTATCCAATAACTTCTTCCTATCCCTTCCCCTTTAAAACCAAACTTCTTTTAAAAATGTTTACCTTGCTATATAAAAATTTCTCACTTCCTATTCATTGCAATCTGCCTCCCCACCAATCCTTTGAAACTGCTTTCACCAGGGACCAATAATTTCTTGGGCACTATATCCAAAGGACTGTTTTCAGTCCTTATATTACTTGAGCCCTCAGTATCATCTAACAATGATCACTCCTTGCTTAAAGCATTCTCCTTCCTTGAGTCTTCATTAAAAACCCAGATGGCCACTATCATCTGGGTTATTCTCCTGCTTCCTGACTACTCCTTTTCAACTGTTTTTGGGTTGCTCTTTTGTGCCTTTTTTGCTTCTTTTTGTTGTTGTTGTTGTTTTTTAATTAATGTTTTTCTTCTTCTTATGTGTCTTTAAAGATCCTTAGCCTTAGAGAGATGTGTTAACTTGCTCAAGGTCACACAACTAGTAGATAGGAAGCTAGATGTTCACACAAATGACTAAAAATACCATACTTTACACGTATCTCTATTCTAGCACCTATTACATGTAATGCATTTCAGTTTCAGATCTTCCCTCTGCTCCACAACTGCAGATCATGAGTTCCTTTAAGGAAAAAGAGCTCTTACCAGCATTCAGTTCTTCAAAAACAAAAATAGATTCCTATCAGCCCCCCAGCCCACCAGCCCACATTGAAGAAATCAATCTAAGGAAGAGTAACAGACAAAAGACATGTTTATAAAGTCATATTAGTATTCAGAAGGAAGAGTTAATGGATTTCAACCTTAAAAGCACTCACTTTATTAAATAAGCTTGAACCTCAAGAGGTTAAGAAATAACTTTCCTCTACTTTATATTATAAGGCTAAAAAGGTACAACCAAAATTGGGTTTTGGATTCAGGGATCAGACTGAATCCAAGGAATTGGATGGTATCAAGCTCCTAGAATTCATATATATCTAAGTACACAAGGATTTCTCTTATAGCTCTAAGATTCTATGATCATATCATTAATGTGTATATTTACATATAGTTGAAAAGACCAACAAATAAACCCATGTTCTTCCCATCCAATACAAAAGAAAAAAATTTTGTTTGTTTTGTTTTTTTGCTGTATAGTTCCCTTCTGATACCTTCGATTTTCCTAAGGCGTCTGCCTAGAAGTGAGCTACCTCACTTATAACATTGAGGCCAGCAGATGCTAGTCTCAATGCAGTTGTCCTGCTCACTTGGATAGTGATCCTCCTTCAAACACTAAGAAATAATATGTACTTTATTCAGATCTTTTCATATGTTCTCTCCCCCCACAGAAATGCAGGTCTTTTTACAAACAGTTTAAACATGGAAAGTGTTTTACACTTATTTAAGTCAAGCCAAACTTCCTAACGTAAGTGTTCCTCACTGTTTCTATTTAGAACACACCATCACTAATCCTGCCCATTTAGAATTCCCTCTATATAGGACACATACCAATGAAAGTGTGAACAACAGTTCCAATCTGGAGTCCCTTAATCCTTCCAAAAAAAGAGAAGATAATCAATGCTTACCAAGCATTTATATAGGTCCTTAAGAAAGTATAATAGGTGTCCTGGAGGTATGAACATTTCAAAAAAGATGAATACAAATTATATAGAGATAGAAGTAAAATTCCAGAGGCTATTAATTAATGCAGACTACTGAAATACAGTGGAAGAATTTAGTTCTGCCTGGGAATGCTTCACAGAGATAACATATGAGCAGTGCCTGGAAGGATAATTCAGCTCTCTGGGCTGCCGATGCCTGATACGTCAGTTTCTGGTTTAAAAAATTGACAGAATTTAACTTTAGTTTGGATAAGTCTTTAAAGATTATATAGTCCTGAGGTTTTCCACCTTTATTTTAAAGTAACAAAACCATTTCTTCAGAAGTCTAATTTAAACCCCAGTATATAAAACAGGTAAAAGTGGACCTACTCTTTTGAAAGGAGAGAAAAAGTTATGGTAAAACAATGCTGTTTTAGTAAACTCCCTCCGTTTTAAAACAAGAAAGCTGAGACATTAAGAAGACAATGATCTGACCAAGGTCACATAATGATAGAAATACAACACAACTTATTCAAAGAAAATCCCTTAAGCATTATCTCTTTAAAGTCTCCTTACTTTATTCCCCCTTATACCAGCATGTACTTCCATTATGGCTTCTATAAAGCTTTAGTGTCCTTATTTTGTTTTTTAATGTATCTCTGTCCCTCTAAGCATTTTAAGTTCTCTGAAGGCAGGTACTATCTTAATCATCTTTGTATGTCTAGCACCCAGAACAAAATGTTATTTATCAAGTTATATTCGGCCCAATTTCAGAGAAGATTTAAGATAGCTCAGCACCTGGCACACAGTAGAGGCTTAATAAGTATCTGTCAAATGAATCTGCTGAAAATGAATTCATTAAATAATACCTCTAAAAGCAGTTAGAACAGTACCTGATACATAGTACATATTCTATAAACATTAGCTATTATATGTAACTTTATATGAGGGGGACTCAAGGCATTATTAAACATTTTAATCTGGAAGGCAAAATACTAAGCACCTTTCATCAAATGTTCAACATGCTCATTTACATATTACCAACACAATCATCTCTGTGAGAAAAAGAAAATTTTGCCCACTGATAAAGATCTTTTGACCCTGCAACCTGAGAAAAATAATAAAAAGGGTTGTACACTGTTAACCTCTAACTTGGAGAGAAAGAAGAAATTGGGCTGGACTTAAACTTGGTTTTAAGTAACTTCTTTCTGTACTTCAGTTTCAGTGATCTGTCATATGGGACTGGTCGGGAGTGGATAAGATTATGTCTAAGGTTCTTTCCTGCTATAACACTGTCGGGACTTATAAAAAATTAGGACCTAGAATCCTTCAGCTTTCAACTCACTATGAATAGGAACTTTATAAAAACTAGCAAATGCTGCACTGAATTTGACGTCGGATGGCCAGGGTTTTCCTATTAGCTCTATTAATATTTAGCTGTGAAATTCTGAGCAAGAAGCAGACTCTCTGAGCTTCAATTTCCTCAACCTGTAAAATGAAGTTGTTGAGCAACATGATCTCTATTTAAAATACATCAGTCATGACATTCTATGAAATAAGCTACCTCTGAAAGAAATATTCAGGTGGGCATTGAGTCACCAGTTATTAGACATGCTTAGAGGGCTCCCGCAAAAACCGGAAGTGGAGAATTTCAGGATTAGAAGCAACCTTAAAAGTCTTCTATGACTCACCCAACTGATACCCAAGTCCTCGCTAATATATTCCTGGAAGAGGTCACCCAACCATTCTAGTGATGGGGAACTATGCATGGAGACAAGCCACTTCATCTTAGGCCAGCTATGATGCAAAGTTCTTTCAATGAAGCCACACCATCCCCTTGTAACTTCCACCCATTAATTTTACCTCTCTTCCAGGGCTCCTCAAATATTTGTTGACAGTGATGATATGTCCCGTAAAATATCCTCTCCTCCACATTTAAAACGCACACTCCTACCTTTCCTCATAACATCCAACCTGCCTTCCTCAAAGAAACCTCTATTCTTTCTTTAGCGAATGTCAAAATCACCCGGCCCATTCTGACAGCCTCTGATTCTCTGTGGAACTCAAGATTTCCCACTTCTCCAGCGAACACAACAAGGAAGGCCCTAATTGCCCTTGCCACCTCCATCCAAGAAACATCTGGAGTGGGAAGTATGCTCCCAATGCTCCTTCGGGAGATAAGGAAACAAGAACAGACATGGTGTCGGAGGCAGCAGCAGAGAGGCCCGCACCCGGTTCTCCCCAGTCCAAGCCTCCTCCCTCACCGGTATTGCTTGGGGTCGCTGGGAGACTTGACGATCTCAGGGTCTCCGGCATTACTGACAGACCCCCTCCGTCCCTCCTCCTCAGATTCATCGGCTCCTAAACGGGCAACCCGGCCGCTCTCGCCTAAATCCTGCCCATTGGGCTGCAGGTCAGGGCAGCTGCAGGTAGACTTCGCCTTGTTCCTTCCAGGCATGATCAGCGTAGGAAAAGATCTGGAGGAAGCAGAGTCTTCGCACCGACCCCGAGCTTCGATTCTCCACAGTGCCGCGAGCTCCCGCCCGGCCTCACACCACAACTTCCTCCCGGCGGCACAGACTGCAGCAACCGTGACTCTCCTCAACATTCACCAACAGGCCCGAGCGATGGACATCCCTCTCCCAAGGGCCCACCTCCTCCTCCTACTCCTTCAGCCGCTCCTCCTCCTCCGCGTTCCAGAGGCGGTGGCGGCCGGCGCTGGTGCTGCCGCAGCCGCCGGGGAGGACAGGCCTGAACCCCTCCCCCAACCCGGTCTCTCGCACACCAACTTCCCTCCTCCCCCGCGCACTCCGGCCACCGATGACGCTACTGATTTTAGCCAATCAGGATGCAAGAACGAAGTCACGCGCACGTAAATAACCAATGGGAGCTCGGGAGGAGGGGAATGAAAGGGACTGGGCTGGATTCTCGCAGCACCCAGAGAACCCTTCAAAATCTCAGGTGGGCGGGGCGAGGAAGAAGAGGCGGAGAGAGTGACGCGGAGCACGACGGGAGAAGCGTGCCAAGCCTGTGCTGTGTTTGTGACGTACGGAGGGAGTTGGTTTGAGGCAGAAAGTGGGTTGAGCTTTGCGGGTGCAGTGAAAAATATTCCTCTGGTTAGAAAACCGAGAAGCGAGTGGAGAGAACGAATTACAAAGTTTCTACCCCCAATTCGTATCACGTTTTGTGCACCCTGCCCCTCAGACCTAGGGCGGAGCCTTCAATCGTGACTAGCATGTAAAAAAATCAGAACGCCGGAAGTCTTTTCCTTCGCGTTTGGATGGAAGCTGTTCGGTAATTGAGCTGAGCGCCGGAAATAGCCTGGGGCCTTTACCCCTTAGTTTCTGCCAAACCCTGGTGCTTTTCAAGTCCCAAGAAAGTGCTTGAAAGACCGGCCTGGATGTGCTTACAGTTCTATGCGAAAACTTCAGTTTCTTCACAGAGTAGAGTCCAAATTAGCCAACTTTTATTGAGCAGCTACAGTGCGTCAGTCTGCTGCCCTCAAGTGCCTGTTTCCAAGGATTTTTCTGTTTATGGGTCCTTTGGTGGGGCAGTCATCTAAAATGTGACTGAAGCAGACATGAGTGGAAAAACCAAGGCACTTGACACGTGTAATAAGATACAGTATACTGACCCTATGGGGTAAGAGAAAAGGACATAAAAGAAGTGGAGTAAATATCTATGAACGAATGATGAAAGACTTGAAGCAGGGCTATGTATTGATGGCTGTTTTAAGTTTTTAATTTTTAACATGTTGATGGAACATCCTTCAGGAATAAATCGCAATTTTACACCTCCAACCTAGGCCTCTTCTGACCTACAGACACAGGGACTATAACAATAGCACACAAAAAGCCCTGCCTTCATGGAGCTTGCATTCTAGTGGGGAGAAACAAATAAATGATATACTATATATTTTTTTAAATGGTATAAAGATAGCTAATGCAGGATAGGACGATAAGGGGTTGGAGAGGAGGGATTCAATGATTCAGACAGGAGATGATGAAACTAGGACAGTGGATGAGGTAAATTAATTGAAAAACATTGTTCAAATGTCCCAGCTTAAGTTTTCATGCATCTTTTCAAGAACATATCAGTTTTTAAACTAAGCAGCTCCCCTAGACTGCCTCCTTCAGACGAGTGCTTTTTCTTTCCAGTCCCTAGCATAGGTTTCCAGTATATAGTAAAGCACTCGGTAAATGTTGCATAAATACATGAAGTGACATATCTATATTAAAGTTTTGTTTTGTTTTGTTTTTAACTCTCCAAAGCAACAATGCCATAAGTTTTTTAAAATCTTCAAATTTAGTCGGTAATTTGAATTTTCTAACTAAAAATAGAAGCTCTATCCTAAAGTGTTACCTGTTAGTTTTTCTATTTAAAAAGTCTTCTGAATTTCACAGGAAAGTCCACCAGGCTTTAGAAATATGGTAACACCCTGTTGCCGGATTTTCTCTAGGTGTTTGGTTAAGCTACAAAAAATGAATTTTAAGAGCAAGCCATTTTAGTTAGGCCAGTAATTTTTTAAGGAAGGGAGAGAAGAGAAATGGGAGAAAATAACAGAGTATGGGTCTCAAGTAGAGAGGAAAGGGGTTGAAAAGAGATAAAGAGAGCTGATTTACAGACTACAATTCCCCATTACAGATTACAAAATGCCCAGGTTTACTCTCGTGCTGTTCCAGACGGGGGAAAAAGGTGAGAACAGGGGTCATTTGGCTTTGGCGCTTGCCTTTTAAACCATTAATTATTCTGCCCCTTTGCTAATGACAGGGGGAGGAGTTCCAGCTGTTCGCAGCCTTGATTTACCCCACCCTTCACCACCACCACCCCTCAGGGGAGCCCAACGATAAGGAGAATATCTGGGATTTCTCCTTGATTCCAGAGGAAATCTCATCTGAACAGGAGTTCTTGCAAGGGTATTCCAGCAGCCATCTTGTGGGGTACTCTCGTGGCCAAGTGGATTTCCTGCCAGGTTACAGATCCGCCTATTGATTCCTAATCTACTAGCCTGCCTCAACCCCAATGTGAGCCATTCCTTTATTCATTCAACCAACAGTATAGACACGGAATAGAATGATAAGCAAGAAATTTCTCTGTTCCTTTGGAGCTTACAATAGAACAAGCAGGAGAAACAGATTAAACAAGCACACAACTTTTTTGAATTTATAATTGTGAATATTTCTAGAAGAAGAAATACAAAGAAACCTAGCCTGGTCAGAGAGTTTCTCTAAAGAAGGGACATTTAAGCGGACATTTGAAGAAGGTATAAGAATTAGTATAGGAATGTATAGAAATAGACTGGTTCAGAAGCTCTCAGAAAGCAGGTCTGTGTAGCTAAACTGTAGTGAGCTGGGAGCAAAGGAAGTCAGTGGCCAAGACCATACAGAACCTACTAAGAGTAAGGAAGATATTGTCTTGTCTATTTTGCATATCAGATTCACAGCATCTAGAACAATGTTTGACACATTATCGGTAATCAGTAAATAATTATTAAATGAACAGAACATGGAATAAAGTGTTTTCTAAGTAGTTCACTCTGGCTGATGTGTGAAAATGGATTGGATGGTAGGGGGCAGGGGTAAGACTGGAAGTAAGAGAGAGAACAGTTAGGAAGCTATTAAAGTAATAAGGCAAAGAAGCTGGTAACTTGGATTTGAAGAGTAATAGTAGAGATAGAGAGATGTAGACAAATAGTGATATATGTAAGAGGTGGAATTGACTGGATTTGGATACTGATTGATTTGATGTGGGAGGATGAAGAAGAGAGAGGCCCTGAAGGGCACGAGTTGGTGAGGCCATGAGACCAGTTCCTCTTTGAGCTGAGTTAATAGAGCTAAGCTCCAGGTTTGCAAGACCATATATGTTGTCTTTCCATGGAAGCAGGCCATAATGTCAATTGTGTCTGTTTAGGTTCTACTCACATTACTCTGGTAATTATTGCTCCATTTGGTATATCCTTCACACGGCCAGCATGCTGCAGCACCATTGGCCCTTGGAGGGAAGCTCCAGTGTTTTACCAGCCTGGTGCATAGTGCCCTTTGGCACTATGAAACAGAGCCAGTCTGGAGGCAATGTCTATTGTAAATCTGGCCATATTGAGCCATCACCAGCTGCCGCAGGAGTTGGAAGCAGCAACGTACTTTCCATCCACTTCAGGAGCCATGTCCAGGGATGTAGTAGATACTTCTATTATTTTAGGGGTCTTAGTGACTGACCTAGCCAATAACTCAAATGGAGAGGCAAAAAAGGGCTTTTGTTGTGAGTAGCACACGTAGAGCGCCTCGCTTGCTCTTCATGTGGAATCGACATCAAGAGATTTCGGAAGCGTAATTTTTGTTACTAGGGCAGCTGGTGATTGTTGGTCCTGGCACCCCCCCACCCCCAAAAAAATGGAGAGGCACCATACAGGATACTGGGGACTGGTTTGAATGTACAAGAGAGTTTGACAATACTGAAATCTATTAATTTTCTTACACTTTCTAAACACTTCCAATGCAATTTATAACATATTAAATGAATGTAACTATTTTTAGTACTTTACTTTTTATTTCTACACTTTCACCATGATTACGTTAATTAACAGGTATTTTACTTTAGCAGTATAGGAAAAACTACTTTCTCCTTTATTTTATGAAAACCTAAGATTCTCAAAAGAACCAAGATTATCTTCCCTCTCCTACAACTTTAATATGCAGATTGAGGTGGCCTCTGACAGGTTTCCCTCTTATAAAGTTACTTTTTGATATCAATATCAATTAAGGTTTTCTATTTAATAATGGCTTTCTGGATAGCCATTTAAATATTTCAGTTTAGAAGATGCTTTTGCAAACTTCCTATACCAACCATAACCACATAGACTATGGTTACTTCATCTCAAGGCAAATTTCACCTTTCCAAAACACATTCCCTTACTTAATGCTACCTTCTACAATACCTTCTACAACTTTCTATATTCATGCAAGCCTTGTCTTTCATATTTCCATCCTAATTTTATGAAAACCAGTCATCTTATCTTAGGACAAAATACATTCCCCTTAAACAAACTTATCAAATTCAGTCATCATTGACTATGAATTCACTTCCACAAATCTTTCATTTCTTTCTATCTCAATTTAAGTCTCATATCCCTTGTTCTGTTCTGTGAAGAAGAAAAAAAACTATTCATTTCAATTTAGGCAAAAACAATTTTAAAAAAAGAGGTTTGTAATAATTTCATTAGCCAAAAACTTATAATTTCATCATCTTAAAGATTTAACACATATAATGCTAATTTATTTTACTAGTATCCTACAAACCTAGGGAGATTACACCCAAGCTAAATAAAGTTGAACCAATTATAGTTTATGCAAGAAATGTTCTTCTTTTCTTCCTTCCTCCAAAGGAGGCTAAAACCACTTTTCTTTAATAAAATTCTAGAATTGTGAATAACCTTAAAAGCACACTGACTGGGAAGCAGCTGTGGCTCAATTGGTTGGGCTCCCGTTTACCATATGGGAGGCCCCAGGTTCGATTCCTGGGGCCTCCTGTGAGGGCAGGCTGGCCTGTGTGGCCTGGTGAGCTGACAGCCCACGCCTGGCGCGACAAGCTGACGCAGCAAGATGGCACAACAAGGGCAGACAGGCAGATGCAGAGAAATGCAAAGGCAAATGGACACGAGCACAAGGAAGAGGGGGGATAAATAAATAAATAAATCTTTAAAAAAAAAAAAAAAAGCACACTGACTGCCAGGTTCTGGAGAATATATTAAAATTGTTTAGTTTATTTAATCACAATTTAGAAAAATCTTTCTGTAGCTTTCAAGGACCTTTTCTTTACTTACTGAGATTTGACCATTGGATTATTACTGTCATTTCAAAAGCTGTTAAAATTTAATTGAAGAATTACAGGACAGACTATACAAAACAAAGTTTATTCTGTAATATCCCCTCTGTCCCTTTCATGTTAATTTCCAGGCCTAGTTGACAGAACTCTAGAGTAAACTCACATCTCCCCTATCTTTCCA
This sequence comes from Cabassous unicinctus, assembly GCA_029593785.1. Taxonomy (NCBI): domain Eukaryota; kingdom Metazoa; phylum Chordata; class Mammalia; order Cingulata; family Chlamyphoridae; genus Cabassous; species Cabassous unicinctus. The sequence goes on from JAQZBX010054659.1 coordinate 14,685, forward strand.
CACCCATCCCATCCACTAAGTTTCCTCTACTGGTTTTATTTTATTTTATTTTATTTTATTTATTTTTCAACTGGTTTTAATGAATCACTGGAATTCAATCAAGGTTAGGAGAAGACCCTTGGGGCACAATAGGCTATAGAAAGATTATAGGAGGACTCCCACTGGGGCCCCGCCCCTCGCCCAGGCCTCGCCAGCCCGCGCCACCCCGAGGGCCGCGTGTTCGAATCGCAGTGCGGCGACCCTCCCTTCCCTGCGAACATGGCGCTGCGCGCGGCGCGGAGCGTGCGGGTAGCCGTCTGCAGCCTGCGCGCGGCCTGGGCGCCGGCCGCCTCCTCCCCGCCATGCGGACGCTGCGCAGCGGCTCGGCTCTGCTCGCGGTGCGAAAATACACAGACAAACATGAATGGATAACAACAGAAAATGGCACCGGAACAGTGGGAATCAGCAATTTTGCACAGGAAGCATTGGGAGATGTTTACTGTAGCCTTCCTGAGGTTGGGACAAAATTGAACAAACAAGATGAATTTGGTGCTTTGGAAAGTGTGAAAGCTACTAGTGATTCTCCTCTGTCAGGAGACGTAACAGAAATTAATGAAGCTCTTGCAGAAAATCCAGGATTTGTTAACAAATCTTGTTATGAAGATGGTTGGCTAATCAAGATGACACTGAGTAATCCTTCAGAACTTGATGAACTAGTGAGTGAAGAAGCATATGAGAAATACATAAAATCTATTGAGGAGTGAAAGTGGAATTCGTAAATAAACTAGTCTGAAACAACTTAAAAAAAAAAAAAAAGAAAGATTATCGGAGAATTCAGGATAAACTTTTTAGTTTCTTTCCTTTAAATCAGGGGTTCTTAATCTTTTTTGTTCAATGGACCCCTTTGTCAGTCAGGTGAAATGAATACTATTATAATGTATTTATTGCATACACTCTTAAGTGAAGGAAATGCTAGATTTCAGTTAGAGATCAGAGAAAATAAAGATAAGTTGATTTTTTTAAAAATTCAAGACCATGGATCCCATGAAATCTTTCCATGGACCCCTTGGAGGTCCATGGACCCCTGGTAAAAGAACCCTTGCTTTAAATAGTTTCCAATCTGACATTTTATCCTGTTTGGCTTCTCCAATTTGAACTTCAGGAGTACTCATTTAACTATATAAGCACCCATTTAATTTTTAGCAATTTGAATAGAGCTCTTTCAAGAATTTTCATTTGTTAATTTAATATTACCATCTGGAGGTATGAAAATATACACTGAACTAACAGACAAACACAAAAAGAGTTAAGACACACCGACAGAAATATAAACCTCACTAATTTGACTCATAATTCTCACTCCTTTGGTATGGCTGTGTCCAAGTTCTCCATCATTTCACTTCTCTGATTTTTACTGCTTTTAATATCTCCTCTGGAATTAGTGTTTCCTATAATATGCAAGCTCATTCTTGGAAACACTTCTATTAGTAACTGGCAACCAGTTAGGAATACTTGAGCAGTATAAACGCAGTTAAACACTAATTTAGCAGTTTAGACAGACAGACATTTAACAGGTATATATTCTGGATTACGCTTCAGGAGTACACTTAAATCGAAGTTCAGGAGTAAGCTATTGATTCAAAACTGAAAGTAATTTTTGATCAAAATTCTGAACAAAATAAAATCTGAATAAAACTTAAAACGTCAAAATAACATCCCATTAAACTCTTCCAGTTTACACAGTTTTACAATATAACTGATCATCATTTCGGCACAGGTGATTGGTTAAGGAATCTTTCATCTCTGCCTGTGCTGGGACTCATCCCTTAACTTTAACTTTCCTTCTAAGTGTTACACAGAGGCCTTTACCACTTCTGCCTCAATAGCCACCCTCAATCTCCTAACAGGGACCAGGCTATAGCTGCCACCATCTGGCAGTCTCCATTTTCCTTATTTAAGTGCAGCTGCTTTGCTACCTGCTGTAGTACAGCCAGCATGACTGCCAGAGTTTTTAGGGCATCCACATATTCTCTCAGCAGTCCCCGCTTATCCAGGAGAGCAGCCACCCCTCCCCACATGGACATTATAGACAAAACCAAGATCTTCCCCATGGATTCTCCTTTCCCTGAGCTCATGCCTGCTACTGCCAGTGGTCCTTAGGTCTCCTGGCTGTGGCTCACCAATGTTACAACCCAACTACTGAAGGCCACGAGTTGGTGAGGCCATGAGAACAAAGAACACATCTGGCCTTTAATAAGGCATAAGCTTTATTGGGACTTACGAACAGGAGAGACTCTGATGGCGGCTGATCAAAGAATGAATGAAGTTAGTGCTCTGCAAAGAGATGAGAAAATGAAGGGTGATATATAAGGGGTTTCAGAACAAGGACATTCCATAGGGTAAGAGAACAGAGTTTCTGCTAGGGTGGGGTCTGGTGATGTTTTCACTACGCTCTTAGGAACGACATTTACCAAGGACGTTTACTGCTTTGGGAAGATTATAGTTTAGGATAGCATCTATACATTCTTTCCCCTCAGGGAGGGTTGTTAACCTTTGACTTATGTCTAGGTCATGCAGGCAGCTATGAGCTGAAGACTTTGGGGCACCTGGGCTCCCACAGCCCATTAAAGTCTCAAACCCAAAATTATCTCCTGTACTATTAGCGTCTAAAACTCTTCCTTTAATGATTCAATGTCCTCTTTACAACACCTCTTAAATGTCAATAACATCCTTAGAAGGAGTGAAAAACTAACACCATTTGGGAATGAATTTGTTTTATTTCCCCCTTACTGAAGCACACCCTGGGCAACTTGAGATCACCGTGTAACCTGAGTGAAAAAAGAGATTGCTAAATGTGGGAGAAAGGGCATAGAATCTACGTCATAATTTTGTCCAGGGTTCATGCTCTAAGAAATTATACTTTTGGAACTCGTTATTGTGTCCTGCCCACCGATCACTCTCCACATTTGGCAGCTTTGTATCTAGGTCAAGAGCAGGTATGTTCCTATGAAGTCCTTCTCTTGGCAACCAAATATGTGCACAACATAACAAAGAATTTATGTGAACATAAAAAATAGTTTTCTATTTCCAGGGAGGGAGAATGTGAAGATGCAAAATTATATTTAAAATATATAAATCAGATCATATTACTGCCCTTTTAAAAATCCACTATTGGCCTCTTTTGCACTTTGAATAAAATTTGGCTGCTGACCATGGTCTCTTAGGCTCAGTGATTTCTGAGCTCCATCTTTGTCTATAGTCTCCTCTACCATTCTGCCCTTTACTCCAGTTACACTGACTTTCTTAATGTCATTTAACACACTAAGATAGTTCCTGCCTTAGTGCCATAATATCTGTTCCTCTGCCTCATCTCTTCTTCCCTTAGATTTTTTTTTTTTAGATTTATTTATTTGTTTTACTTTTATCCATTTCTAACCCCCCCTTCCCGCCCCGTTTTTGCTGTTTTTGTGTTCATTTGCTGGGCAACTCTCTGTGTCCATTTCCTGCCCTCTCCTCTCATCCTTCTCCTCCTGTCTTCACCAGGATTCGATTCTGGGAACCTCCAATGTGGGAGAGAGGCGTTCTGCCACGTGCGCCACTCCAGTTCCTGGTTCTTCAGCGTGTCTCATCTTGGCTCTCCCTTTGTGTCACTCTCCTGTTACATCATCATCCTTGATGTAACAAGGATGGAGCCTGGCTCACTCACACACGGGGCCTGGCAGCCTGCGCGCCTTCTATATTTTTCTTTATTTTACCGGGAGGTCCCGGGCATCGAACCCAGGTCCCTTCATATGGGAAACAGATGCCCAAGCATTTGAGCCACATCCGCCACCCCCTTTAGATTTTGCTTAGCTGGTTCCTTCTCATCAGTCATATCTCAGCTCAAATGCCACCGCATAAATGAGTAAATAAACAGGGAGAGGAGAGATCTT
>JAQZBX010054660.1:6051-18689 GCA_029593785.1 Cabassous unicinctus
AGCTAGTTTCTCCAGGCTTCTTGTTCATTCAGTGAGCTCCCTGATTCCCTGAGAGTAAATTATTTTTCTCTTTCAGTTATTTAATGTCTGCATCTACTGTATATAATCAAGACCCCTGGCTGGCTTAATTATTATCCAATAGTTAAGAGATAGGGAGTGAGGTCACTATTTCATTTAGGGTTGATGAGTCTATCTGTTGATGTATCATGAAGCAGAGACAGGAAGGATATTTAGGAGTGAGGCATGAGGCAAACCAGGGGAAGAATATTCCTTAGAGTGGGAGTGACAAAGGCAAAGACCTCAGGAAGCAGCCTGCTTGACATACACAAGGAACAGTCTGATGGAGACTGCTATGTGCTTTTAAAAACCAATGTCCTCTGTCTACCTCCTGGGCACACAGCTGTACATTTTCCACTGAAGTTATGTATGACCACATGCCTGAGTGTTTCCCACAGAATGTGAGAAAGCCTGGCCCTCAAACTCCCCTTCAGTCGCCACACATTGTCTTTCCTCTTTTGTCAGCTGGACATGGAGAGTCCAGGAGAAGACTCCAGGGCCCTGGTTCCCTTTCACATTTAAAGTTGTCCTGGGTTGGATGATCAATAATACAATTGCCCTACTTCCAGTCTCAGTCTCTGAATTTTCTCTGCTTGACATTATTCTGCCAGTATTTCCCCCAAAAGAAGCTTCCTCCAAAATATCTTTTCTGTGCTGGAGACCAAATCTTCCCAAAGTCAAGCTTGAAAATGCTGTTCAGGTGGGAAGCAATGATTTCTATGGACAACCGTCCTTCCAAGTCCAGGCAGAATGAACAGGGACAAACCCCTAAGTCAGGATTTCTAGTTTCTCTTTCTGCTGGATGGAACCAAGATGACGTAGTTACTTGCTTCTATCTTCACCAACAGTTCTGTTTGTGAACTTGCTCCTAATTTGACTCACATTACTCAACAAAGAGAACCTTCTCTGTAAGAACAGCTATTTCTTGTAGAGCTAGACACAGGCATTTTTGTTGTTAAGTAAGGTTTGGGGCCAGAGAGAGGAAAGGGAGGAATTCAACTCTCCTGTTTTTCTTCCTACAGATACTCTCAGGCCATGCTTAAGTTTCTTTGTAACTCCATGTTAAGTGCTGGCAAAGAATATATAAATATTTGTGGAGGTCAATGCTCCTAAGAATACTCATGTCTGCCTCTCAGGTGTCACTACCCTGGGCTCCGCAAAGTCATTACACTTTTTTTTTTTTTTTTTTCCGAGGGATTGACGGATTTCAGAAAAACATCCCCTTTCCTCCCCCACTTTTGTATTTATTTAGATGAACGTTCTGGCTAGCATCAGTAAAAATGGATGCAGTTAATATTTAACAGGAACATACCCACTCCAGTGGGATAAAGGAAGGTAACACAGCTTTACCCAAATAGGCTCATGGTTGGGGTGGGGCAGAGAGAGGAAGTCAGAGAGCTGGAGAGAGGCAAAAACAAACAAAACAAAAATGAACTAGCAGCAATAACAAGCCAGATTCAGAGCTGATGAAACATCTAAATGGCAGCAATCTGCTGTCTGATCTGTGGACTGCTTGGCCCAAATCAGGAGAATCATCAGAGTGATTATAGGAAGTGCAGGTTCCACCAGGCCCCCTGCTGCCCAACTGATTCTGGGAACATAGCGATTTGAGACATTGTTCTCTCCACTAGAGGCTCACACCTTCAGATGTGAAGTCTTTTTTCGGGGCCCAGGACTCCCTGGGCATCCTTGGGATGTACTTGTGGTCAAGGCCCAGTCTTGATCCTAAAAGAAAGTTGAGGGATGTGGCTTATGCCAAGTTGAGCACAGAAAGTGAAATCTGGTCCTCCAGTCATTCACGCAATTCTATGGCATAAGAGTAGAGGGCAGGGCAAGCACCCAGCAACCCAAGTGGGCTCTGGTAGAGCCAGAGAAGGCCCACATGGCTTTTTCAGGGTGATTTTGACAAGCAGGGCCCAGCCACAGGTGGGTTTGGGCAAGGAAAAAAAAATCTATTAATCAAGTGGTAAAATCCCCAAATCATAAGAGCCAGGATGAATTCCTTCTATACCCAGAGAAGGTAACCTCCTACTCTACTCTTAAACAGGAGACTCTCTTCACATAGATTTTTGAGCTTAGAATAGATTGGAAATATACTGCCTTCAGCAGCATTGTTTTTCGTCTCCCAGTAGAGGAACCTTCAAATATGATTGGTTTTAAAAGGCCCAAAGCCTGTCTTCCTTTCCTAAAGGAACATGACAAACATTTGAAAGTGGGTTTTTAATGGACATTTAAATTGATTTCTTCTCAGGGTATGGGACATGCAGGAAGCTTCTGAGGCTCTATGCTGGTGGCAGGGAGTGGGGGTGGAGAAGAACTTTCAAGAACCAAGACAGACCTGATATTTCCCCCTAAATGATAATACTTCATCAAGAGCAGCCATGCTCTGTAGTGGGAAAGGTAAAGCAGCTAAGAGTAGAGACAGGCAGAGGTTCTTCTCAGGAAGAAAACTGAGCAGAGAGGTCCAGGCTGCATGTCATGGTTGATTTATTTCTGGTGGCCGCCATTGGTGGTGCCCAAAGTGTGTTCTTTAATCCTTTATTCTTCCAATTCTTTGCCAAGTGAGATTGGTATTCAAGCCTTCTAAAAGTCTAAACCAGAGGTATCGAAATATCCAGAAGTATCCTGTCCATTTCCAAAGGCTCTACTGAGGACCAGGATCTTCCATTTCCTACCATGGCTAGAGACAAGAGAGGTCAGGGGAATTCCAATACTAATTAATCATGGGAAAAAGCCTCAGCTCCCTCCTTGACTCTGGAAATACTCTGCCCAGCCTCAGATTGTGTCTTTGCTTATGCGTCATCCTTCTGGGTTATCTGGGGGACAGGTACACTTGGGAAGTGCTGGGAGACTGAAGTTAGATGAAATGTATGGGGGTTACATTTGCTGAGTGGCAGAGGTTGAATTGTATACCCCTGAAAAGGACATGTTCTTCTTACAATGGGGGGTGAATCCATTGTAGATAGGACCTTTTGAAGGTGTCATTTTTAGTTAAGGCCCAAATGAACGTGGTTGGGATTTAATCCTATTACTGTGGGCTATTCAAAGACAAAGTCACATGGAGAAGAAGCTAGAGGTCAATGGAACCCAGAAGAGAAAGAAGACATCACCATATGACGGAAAAGCCAAGGACCAAGGATCACCGGCAGCCAGCCCAGAATGCTACAGTCTTCTAGGAGAAAGCATTGCCTTGTTGACACCTCTATGTTGGACTTCTCCAAGCCTCAAAACCGTGAGCTAAACAATTGCCATTGTTTAAGCCAACACACTGCATGGTATTTGTGAACACAGCAAGGAAAGTAAGACACCAGCTTGCAGGTGGGCAGACATGGTGATCAAGCACCTTGTCCTTGCACTTTGGACCCATGACCAAACTTTTGTGCCTGAGAATCCTGCTTGGAAGGAGAGGAGGTAGGGCCTGAGGCTCGGGCAGGGCCATGCTGTGACCTCACTGCCCACCCCTCACCTCTGTTTCCCTTTATTCATTCTCACCCTCATCTTCATTACCCTTCCCACCTTCCAGCAGCTTCCCATCGCCCTCTTCTCTTTGGTGTGTTTCATTTCCTCTCTACACCTGGTCAGGGGCTGAACTTCTCAGTTTGCACAGTGCTGGCTGCGAGCTCATTTTCCTTGTTCCTGGGCTGGGGCTGACACTCATCTTTGTCGGGGACATCCTCTATTCACCAGCCTCACAATCTGCTCTTCCTCTGTGATGACAGAGGAGTGTTCCATGTTCCATCCATAGAAGAGAGCAAACAGGAGGCTGACTGGGCTAACTTGACCGTGGGAGAACCCCAGGGAGACCATCCCCCAACCCCGAAGCAAACTGGAGAGGGCAGGAGAGCAAGACAGGGCAATGGGGTGGAGCTGCCAGCCTCAGCCACACCCTCTCCCTCCACCGCACACTTGCTGTACCCTCCAAAGGACACCTGGATTCATTCCACCCAGCAGTCTGTGTCCAGTCCTCTTGAAAAGCTGCATGCCAGTCAAGTGCCAAGGAGCCATCTGATAGGAGAGCTTTGGCTCCACTGTTTATTGCAGAAACAGAATGGCTGCCAGAGTGAAGGCCATGGAACAGGCAGGCTTCCCTGGCACTAGACTGTGGGATTTCAGGGGGGATAAGCCCTGGGTGAGAACAGAAGGGCACAGCACTAGCCTTGGCTGGCCCCACTGGATGGGCACCACGTCTTCAGGGTTGCACGTCCAACGCAAATTGCACAGTGCAGCCAGACTGCAAGCCTCTGGTGAGGGGTGGCACCTGGGGGATGGCAGCCAAGGCACAGCCTGGGTCCCAGGGGTCCAGGCCGCCTGTCCACCGTCCTTCCCCAACCCCAAGAGAGGAAGATGAGAGAGAAACAAAGGGAAAGAAATTGCGAGAGGGGAACAAAGCAGAAAAAGAGACCAAGTCAGGGGAAACCATAAGAAACCAGGGGACAGGGAAGGAAAGGGAGAAGAACAGGGCAGGCGGCCCCGTCTCTGGCCAGGACTCCCCACCCGGCGGCCTCCGACACAAACAGCTAGGAAAACACTAGAGCAGTCGGGGCTCGGGGGAAAGGAGTTCCTAGCTTTTCTGAGCTCAGGCTACAAATGCTTCCCAAAGAAAACTTGTGTTTTTAGAGGGAACAATTAGTTACTCTTATTTCCCTTCTCTCCTTGAATGACAAGGGCAAGGACAAAATAGTGGCTGTTAAAATGTCACTTCTGTCTTCATTTGGCCTGGCTGCTCTGCTCATATCTTGGGGCTCTATCGGTCCAGTCTTATCAAAAAACAAGTCTCTGGCTCCCATAAGCCCACAGACTCAATACGGCTATTGAGGTGCACGCTGGAGGCACCCCAGCTCCTTGTGTCGCTGAGCCAAGATGACTACACTAGGATTTTGATTTCGGGTGTCCACTTCTTATAAAGTGTTAGGGGGAGGACAGCTTGGTTTTCGAAGGTCTGGATTCTGTTTACAACCTGGATGGTTGGCACAAGAGGCAAGAGTGAGGGCCTCATCTTTGGTTGCACCAGGATTTCTAGATGTCATCGGCTCCCCTTTAATTGGGGTGGGACTTGAGGCTCTTCCCGGCTTTTTTCTTGGACACAAAAGAATAGGAGCTAATTATTTAAAAATAAATAAAGGCTGCCCTTGCATATTGAGCTCTAAGACTTCCTGTGCTTGAGCACCCTCTATTCCCCCAGCTGTTTCCTAGACGGAGTCTCCCAGACCCCTCATCATCCTGGGAGCTGGTAATAGCTGGCAAGTTATTCACGCATCTTGCAGCCCCTTTTTTACTGCTGCTGAGCCCTGGTGGCCACAGCACATTCACAAGGAGGGAACCTGGGGATGGAGTAGAAGGCGACTCTCTCCCGGCTACTTTACTCTGTGATTACAATTATCCTCAAAAGGCCTTCATGGTGAGTGAGAGTCAAGTACTATGAAGATGGAGCTGAAAGGATTCTAACTTTTGGGTCACCAATGCCACTCCTGTCTTCCAAGCTGTGCAGGAATAAGACTTGATTTCATTTAGATAGCCCTAAGCAAGTGTCAGCTTCTTAAGAACCAGGATACCTGCAAGCCATGCTACCAGCCCTACCATTTGAATTGAAGATCAAAATTACAAATACAATTCCCAGCTCCTCTGAAGAATTATAACCTGGTAGTTCACAGTTCTTATCCATGTCTGGGCAGGTCAACCCAGACAGCTTTGGCCCAGTCCGTGGTCGTGAAGAAGAAGCTAATGTGAATACCCAGCAGGAACTAAAAGACCAAACAAACACCGATCAATAAGAGTGAGAGCCCCTCATCTGTAAACTGGAGTGCCTTGAAATCTTTAGCAAAAGATTTCCTAGTCATAATAAAGTACCCAGACAGTTGTTTTTGCATGAGATGAATTCTGATTACCTTTCTTATGCTAAAAGCAGATGAAATGGTCCCAGTTGAGAAGTTCAAGGGATGGAAGATAGGAACTATCAACAAGGAGATCAATAGTATAATAGAATATACCAGAATCACATTTTCTTCCTGTCTCCTTCAAGATACATGTGCAGGTGGGCTGGAAAGAGATGGAAGGAGAACTTACTCTAAGAAGAGCTAGCAGGTAGCATTCAAAGCAATGATGGGCTCATCCCAGAGTACAGACAGGGTCTTGGGGTAGTTGCTGCTTCCTAAATGGTTGGCAGAGCTGGGTGGGGACAAAACAGTATATCAAACCTGAACGAGACCTTAATGGTCTTCTAATGAAATTTTACATGAATTGTTAAAAGTGGCAGAAAATGTTTCCAAACTATCAACTGCCAAAGCAAAGCATGAGTCTAAGTCACCATGGCAGCAGCCAGTTGGTTGACAAGGTGGAAAGCTCCAGGCTCAGCAGCTGACTCAAATTACATTAACTGCCCCCTCTTCAAAGATGCCTTGGCAAGATCCTGGAAAATTAGCTCCACCGATCGGTATCTAGAATCACTGGCATGGAATCATCGTTCAAGATCTTTTGCTTACAGTTCTCTTACTAGACAGTCCCCCAGAGGACAGAAAAAGAAGGAACCCTATGGGAAAGACTCCATGAAAAAGGATAAATGGCAGCAGGTAGAAAGAGACTGCCATGCAGAGTTAAAGAACCGAGGGCAGGTGGCCAAGATGAATAGGCTGGTGAGAAGCAGAGGCTAAAAAAGAATTGCCAGGTTCACGCAAATCCCTGACAGCCTATTCAGTACAGCTTGGGCCAGGACTAGTAAAACATGGGTACAAATGATCAATGATAGTGGTCAGATGCTATCCATGCCCTCTGGAAAAGTGCAACACAGCCAATTCATTCATCTGGAAGAGAGGGCTGCAGAGGCACCACAGCAAGCGAAACCCATGCAAGAAGACTTTGATCCAAGCCCACTGTCCAGTGCATTTGTTTTGGAAAGTCCAGCTTGAAAGGAAAGTCCAGATCTGACAGCAGACAGTGGGCAGTGGGGAGGAGGTGGATGGGGAGCTACTGGCCTTGCCCCCTCATGGTGGACTAGTTCTGCCGTCTTAGGCACAAACAGCTCATTCCAAAAAGAGCCACCTACTTCACTGCCCTGGTGCACCCCGATGACACGTAATTTGATGAATTGAGTTCACTTCTTTACCCAGATGCGGAATCATCTCTGCTGGGTTCTTTTGGCGGTGGCTGTTTCAGCAGAGAACTATTAAATCTATGGGTGCACATCGTGAAAGAGGGAGGCAGCAGAGGAAAAATAATCTCTTCCTTCCACCTTCCCAAAGATTTACAAGGGGAAGGTGTTGCCTGGAGCCTCATCAGAAACCACAGCTTTCCTGTCACAGCAAATCTGCCTGGTTCACTCAGGTCCAACAACATCTGGTCCCCACCAGAGGCCAGGAGGGAGAGCGTCAACCAGTTGGCCCATTTCTCAGGATAGCAGGCCAGCCTTCTGGCTAGTCCTTCTTGCACAGAAAGCTCTTCCTCTGAGGGCCACACTAACAGCAAGGCTAAATAAGGGAGAAAGAGCCCAATATAAAAAGTCACCCTTCAGCGAACAACTTCTAGAACTACCAGCTTGAGAGGGTCTTTGGAGATAGGGAGAAGGAGAGGGAGGCTCTTTAGTAATATTTTGTAATTGTTTGGAGGTCTGGGCTTTCGAATACACGAGGCCAGAGGTTTTTATGATGCACTCTTTTGCCTCAAAACTGCTGAAAAGAGCAAAGCAAATTTGGAAGTACTGGGTTGGGGGATGGCCACACCAAGAAAAGCTGGTGTACTTGCATCTTATTATAAATTAGATCATCTTTAATGGTCACATTTAATTTAAACTCATCAAATTGGAAAGAGAATAGTTGAAAGGATCTTGTAAAAGGATGACAGGGTGACATTGTTAAAACCAAATATTGGGGCAACATGTTTGCTCAATTAAAAAAAAATTGTGTGGGGGTGGGGCGGAAGGAGTTCTGTGGAATAAATCTAGTGAAATTTTAATTTTAAAAGGCAATCAGCATTTTAAGAGATGCTTCCATGTCTGAGGTCCAGAACGAAACTGACCACAGATCACTAATGAACTGAAGCCTACCCATGGCAGACTCCATCATCATACCCCAGAGGAAAACACTGGGTTTATTAACTTTTCAGTACGCTTCCTCTGCAGCCAATAAAGGAAGGCAGGCATTTCTCCTTTTTCTTTTTTTCCTAAACCCCAACTCTGACTGTTTCTAGTGGTAAACAAAGGAACACTCATGCTGTGCAAGGCTTCCCAGAAACAACGAGATGACAAGAAGCAAAATGTCACATCACACTGGGTGGTGGCTCCTCAAGTTTCCCAACTAAATTATTGGTAAAAGAAGTGGCTTCTCAAATCAGAATCTAAATGGAAGACACGTTCCCCTAGAGAGAGACTGGGAACTTTGGGAAGTTGCCTTAATTCTTTCTGGCCACTAGAAGAGGACATCCATAGACAGTCACCAGTCAGCTTCCAGAAGGATTGTACTTCCTTTCCAGGGAGCCTGACATACGTCCTGAGAACCTCCTTCCTCCAACTGAATGCAACCAATCTTTGAATGCTATTAAATGTTTTTCGTCTAACCCCAACAAATCTACAGGGTATTCACTATCTCCACTCTTCAGATGAATAAACTGAGGCTGAAAGAGACTAGGTGATCTGTCCAAGGTCACATGGCATGCAAATCCTACTCCCTTCAACTCCACGCTCGGACTAAACAGTCGAAAGGAACCTAGATGTTACAAGCATTGGCTTTTGAGCAAGTCACAGCTGGGTATGAGGCCAATACTTACAACACCAGCTGGCTGGAAGGAAAGAACACCTATCCCCCTTACTCCCCTCACCCCCACATCATGGGGGACTTCAGTGCCTGAAGGGAACATTTCTGAAGGACACTGAACTGCCAGACAGCAGCAGGAGCTGTGCCTTCTCTTTAGCCCCTTTGAGCCGCCTGCTCCCAGCTCTGGCACCCTTGAATCCACACTCGCTGCTCCTGTGACTGGTGGAGTAATGTGGGCTCCCCAAGTCTAAGCCAGGGCTTCTCCACCCACTCCCAGGGATGGGGTGAGAGCTGAGAGCACTGGAAGGGGAACAACAAGGAGAGAGGAGGCCCCTCTGCATTTCCCAAGCCACTTTTTCCTGTAACAAAGCTGACCCAGAATTTTGACTTTATTTGCTGCTGGGAGTCTGCTTTCAAGTGATGAAGAGCCTGGAGAGGAGAAGAGGCCATTAACTACATTACCCCAAACTTCCCCCACTGGAAAATTACCTAACCCCTCTGAACCTCAATTTTCTCTCTGTCAAAATGTGATTTTGATATCGTAAGTGTAATGGGATTAGATACCCGATATAGTGGCCAATAACAGGAGGCACTCAAGCAGTAAAAATTAATAATAATAAACACCGGCTCTCCAAAACTGACTTCACTGAACAGCAGAACATATTCCCACAGGGTCTCTTCAACTCCAGAAACTATAAGGTAAGCACCCCCCACACACACCAAAAAAATCACTGTGACTCCATGTTGAAAACAAGCAAATGGGCATGTCCCTAAAGATAGCGAAGTGGACAGATAATACAGACCGAAGGGAAACTTTTATAACATTCATTTCTTTCACGGACCTATTTTGTTTTGGCTTGTCTTGAACCATCTCTCTTCCTCCTTTGATAACAGAGTACCTATGTTCCTTTGGGTAACCTCCCCCAACAAAGCTCACGTGGGTGGAAGGGGGTGGACCCCAGTCCCTAGTTCCAGGGGTGAGCCCATGACTTAGGACTGGCCATTCAGAGTGTTCCACACCCCATCACGGGCTTCAGGGTTGGGCACATGACCCAAGGCAAGCCAATGAGAATCATCCCCTTTTTGCTGAGGCCACCATGAAAGACCTGTTCTCTTTCTGAGGTTGAGATTGCTAAGGGTGAGAAAATCCTGGAACAATCCCTTGCCTTCCTTGTCACCATGGGGAGATAGTCTTTCTAAGAATGCAACCAACAAAGGAACCTAGAAAGAGGGAAAGGTAGATTCCTGACATCCTCTGAGCCCATGCATCCAGCCATGCCTAAAGCTAGAAGACTGGAACTTCCCAGTAGGGTGAGCCAATAAAACCCGTTAAAGGGGCTTGCTCGAGTGGACTTTCCAGCACCTCATCTAAGAGCACTGACAAATCCAAGTCCATCTTAGCAAGGTACAAAGCTTGTTTGTCCATCACAACCTCCCAGGCGTAATGCAACTAGAATAAAGTCTAAAGGCCCTCACGATCTTCATGTAAATGAGTTCAGGGTTGGAGAAACATAACCAAATGGAAAGACACCTTTCCATGTAAACAGACACCCAGGCTGCCTGCAACTTGCAGACTCTGTCTCCAGGCAGCGAAGGCTCGGATCTGAACTGGGCCCACGGTGGCACAATCCATACCATACCTACCGGCTGCCATATTGGCCATGCAGAAGCAGTGTCTGGAATGGTCAGCCGCCATTTGTGCTCACGGAGACCAAAAAGCCAGCCAGGCCCTCCCCACCCCCCAGAAGAACGGGCCCCACCCGGAGACCTACCTGAAGCACTGGTGACCCGCGACACGTCCTGGGCCGGAGGGGAGCGGTTTCGGCTCTGCTGCCGGCGCCGGCTGGGGGCTGACCTGGCCGTGCGGACGTGCACCTCGCTTACTTTGAAGAAGGCCACCATAAAAGGCTGCTTGTCATCGGGGCCATCTCTGCCCACCAGGCCTGCGGCTCGTGGGTTGATGCCAAGCCCTTTAAGGCAAACCAAAGCAGGCCTTTTTATTCCACTGAGCCTTCTCCTGAATGCTACACAGGAGGGCGGTACTTCCTAGCCTCCCAGGTGCTAAGGGAGAAGGAGAATCTGGGAAATCCTGCATATCAAATCTCTGAGGGCTTCCTTGGGATGGACACTGTCAAAACACACCTTACAAGAATCCAAGCCAGAAGTGGCCCGAAGCCCCAGGCTCTCCCATTTCTGGTGCTCTCATTCATCTATATTCACTCGTTCTGATACGTAGTCTTCCCAACAAGTAAGGCTGCTCCACAAGCAGAGTTTGCACAGTCCAAGGGCTCCAGATGGGCAGGGATTGGCAGCAGGAGCTCTAGCTGCAGAGCTTTGACGCGCCAAGTGGGAAAAACCTCCTGGGAGGGTCCCCGAGATCAACTCAACAGTCAGAATTTAAACCTATGGCTCCGGTCTTTCCACCTGCTTCCACCTGGGAATGTTATTCTCCCATCGCTACTCTTGGAAACTTGACCAACCTTGGTGGTGGATGTGGCCCAACCCCGACCCCGGGAGAGACCTTGAGGGAAAGGTTTTAGTTTGAATGTAAGTCATAAGGGAAAAATAGATTCAGGTCATCCCGGATCGAAGGGCACAGCTGTCAACTGTGGCTCCACGCAAATGATTGTGAATGGAATGAAAGAGAACAACGCTGGGTTGGTGGGCTTTGGTGGCTCCTGAGCCGTCACTTACCATCCTGGGTCATCACACTCAGCCGCAGCCCCATGTTATGCTGGGGGGTCACCAGCCACAGATTGCTAGTAGCCGTGATGTCAAAGTCCAGCCAGCCTTCTTCTGAGGCCCACACCACGCGGGTGTCCAAGAGAAACAGGTCAGAGTCTCTGAAAGAAAGGGAAGGCGACACGGTGACGAGCGCACCGCCCCTCAGTCCCTTCCCACCACGTCCTGGAGGGGAAAATGCCCCCAAATGCCAAAACATCATCCTGTTCACCCACGGAGAAACCCACTTTATCGTGACCAGGAAGGAATCCCTCAACTTGACCTAAAGCCCTGCTGTCGTTGTTCACGTCATATCTTTCTTGGAAGTAGGGCAGGTGACGAATAACTAATAACTTCCTGTGGCTTATTTTAGGCTAATGAACAACAAAAAGAGAGAGGGTGGGGGAGGGAGGCAGGGAGGAAAGGAATTTAAGAAGAGACGAATCTGGATCAATGGAAGCATTTAGCAAAGTTATACTGTGGTTCCTTTTTTTCTTTCTTTCTTTCTTTCTTTAGGATCCGAAAATATTCCCTAGCTAGTTCCTAAGAAAGAAGGAGAAGCAAGACGCCATATCATGGCTGAATAATCATTGGTTCTCTTCTTTTAATGAAGGCTTTGAATGATCTATAGTGATTTTTTTAAGTCTATTTTCACATGGTCCGTGTAGCAGGGGGTATATGTTGAGTGATTTTAAAGTTTATCCCAGTATTGTTGTGAGCCACGGGTGGGCTTTTTAAAAGGCAAACTCATGGAGTCCATTCTTTCCATTGGGAATATCTTTACAGTTTTCAGTTTTCAACAAGCATAACCCTAGGGGTGTGGGAAGATGGCGAGATGACTTCTTTCTGTTCGCCCACATCGGCATTAGACCACGGTTTCACACCTTCTGTGTGTTTCAGAGCCCTCAGAATCTGAGCTTACATGTCCCTGGGCTACTAGCATGAAATGACCTGGGCTTCCCACAACTGGGAGGGGGGATTTTCTCACCAGATTCAAATCCCCTGGTGCTGGCAGTATTTTGCTGCAACATCTCATAGAGACAGAGAAACTCCTAGAATTACCCAATTTAAAACAAGGATCACAATACCAAGAGTATACATCTCAGTAAGTTACAAAGT
>JAQZBX010054661.1:0-18603 GCA_029593785.1 Cabassous unicinctus
CATAAAAGGCATCCAAATTGGAAAGGAAGAAGTAAAATTTCACTATTTGCAAAGGACATGATCCTATACATAGGAAGCCCTGAAAAATCTACAACAAAGCTTCTAGAACTTATAACTGAGTTCAGTAAAGTGGCAGGATATAAGATCAAAGTGCAAAAATCAGTAACATTTCTGTACATCAATAATGAGGAATCTGAGGAGGAAATCAAGAAAAAAATCCCATTTACTATAGCAACTAAAAGAATCAAATACCTAGGAATAAACTTAAGATGTAAAGGACTTATACACAGAAAACTACACAACATTGTTAAAGGAAATCAAAGAAGACCTAAATAAATGGAAAACTATACTCTTTTCATGGATAGGAAGATAAAGCATCATTAAGATATCTATCCTACCCAAATTGATTTACAGTTTTAATTCAATCCCAATAAAAATTACCATAACATTTTTTACTGAATTGGAAAAGCTAACTATGAAATTTATTTGGAAGGGCAAGGGGCCCCAAATAGCCAAAGACATATTTGGAGGAATCACACTACCTGAATTTAAAACATTCTACAGTGGTCAAAACTGCATGGTATTGTCACAAGGATAGAAATACTGACCAATGGAAAAGAACTGAGAGTTCCTATATAGAGCCTCCCATATACAGCCATTGATATTCAACAAGGCCACCAAGCCCACTCAAGTGGAGAGAATGGTCTCTTCAATAAATGGTGCTTGGAGAACTGGATATCCATATCCAAAAGAATAGGAGAAACACCATCTCACACTTTATACAAAAATCAACTCAGGATGGATCAATGATCTAAAGGGAACACTTATTCACTGCTGGTGAGAATGTAGAATGGTGCAGACATTATGGAGAACAGAGTGGCAGTTCCTCAGGAAGCTAACTATAGAACTGCCATATGATCAAGCAATCCCACTACTGGGCATATACCCAGAAGAACTGAAAGCAAGGATACAAACAGATCTATAGTGGCATTATTTACCATTGCCAAAAGTTGGAAGCATCTCAAATGTCAATCAACAGATAAATGGATAAGCAAATTGTGGTATACACATACAATGTGATATTACTCAGCTATAAGAAATAATGCAGTATTAACACATGGAATAACGTGGATGAATCTTGAAGACCTTATGTTGAGTGAAGTAAGCCAGGCACTGAAGGACAAATACTACATGACCTCACTGATATGAATTAAGCAAATTGAGCAGACTCACAGACCTAGAGTTGGAAGACAGGTTTACAGGAGACAGAAAGGGAGTAGAGGGTTGTGAGCCAATGCCCATATGGGCATAATATATGATAAGGTGGAAGGATGTAGTTGTGCAGTGATGCTATTGGGTTCAGCAGTGCTGGTCTGTGAGGGGAGTAATGTGGGCGGGGATTGGGTTGGATTATCCATGGAACTGGGAGGAGGGTTGGGGGAAGGAGCAGGTGAACTCTGGGGATTTGCATATCTATAGTCAAAACTACAATGTTGGGAATGTTCTTTTGGCAAATATGGCAGGGGAGGTGTAGGGTATTGGTTGTGTGTGTGTGGGGGGTGCATACATGACAGGGTGCACCTGGGGCAGGCTTCTATGGAATATGTTAAGTGTTCATCTTGTCCTAATATGTTGTATCAGTGGGGGGAGACCCACACAATAAGCAAGGAAATATTAAACTCCCATCCTGGGGAGTCATGCTATGCTCTCAAATAGATGGTCAACAGTCTTTCGAGAACATAGGCAGTGCCTAATAAAAGAAAACAGACCAATATGCCAAGCCCTCAATATTATTGCAAGTAACTATGAATCTTATTCTTCTAAAAGTGAAACTTAGTGGTTACCATAGGTCCCGAAGGGAGAGAGAGGGAAGAATTGAATAGATGGAATATAAGGCATTTTTAGGGCATGAGAACTGTTCTGCATGATCTCGCAATAATGGATATAGGGCATTTTAAATTTCGTCAAAATTTATAAAAGCGCACGTTCCAAATTGTAAATCATTAAGTAAGCCATTGACCATGGTTAGTAGCAATGCTTCAATATTTGTACATCAATTGTAACAAATGTAACATATACATGTAAAATGTTATTAACAGGTGTATTAGTCAGCCAAAGGCGTGCTGATGCAAAATATCAGAAATTGGTTGGTTTTTATAAAGGGTATTTATTTGGGGTAGAAGCTTACAGTTGCCAGGCCATAAAGCACAAGTTACCTCCCTCACCAAAGTTTATTGCCATGTGTTGGAGCAAGATGGCTGCTGACATCTGCCAAGAGTTCAGGCTTCCTGGGTTCCTCTTTTCCTGGGGCTTGCTTCTCTCTGGGCTCAGGTTTGCTTCTCTCCACAAGGCCAGCTGCAGACTATCAGGCAAACAGCTCGTCTCTTCCCAGGGCCTTCTCTCCTTCCTCAAGACCAAGCTCCTCTGTGTGCTTACTTCCTGGCTTCAGGATCCAACACTCTTTCTCTTCTGCCATGTCATTTTCTCTGTGTGTCCCCACACACCAAGGGGATGGGGATTCAACATCCTACTGACGTGGCCCAATCAAAGCCTTAATCATAATTTAATCAAGTAAAAGTAAAACCTCTGAATCCAATACACTCTAATGTGCCCAGAGGAAAAGACCAGTTTACAAACATAATCCAATATTTCTTTTTGGAATTCACCAATAATATCAAACTGCTACAATAGGGGAGAGGGGAAAAGGGGGAGGGAATTGGGTATATGGGAATCCTCTATATTCTCTATGTGACTTTTCTGTAACCTAAAGCTTCTTTGAAGATAAAATGAAAAGAAAAAAAAAAAAAGACACTGGGGAAATATATAAAAGAAAATGTCACTGTACATACAAAACAACAGATCTTACAGTGATGAAAGACAATGTCTAAAAAAAGTTTCTTTTTTATCATTTAAAATATTCTTTTTTATTTTATATGTTACTTTTAAAACTATCATTATTATTCCATTTTCTTATTATTTTTATTTGGTTATTTTCTTGGCTTCATATTTGGAGAGGTTTTGGATCACAAAAGGGTCACAACTGTGGCAGGGGAGGAACATTGGTGCAGAGTGTTGGTGATGGGGGGGATACATGGGAGAAAACTTGTGTTGCTTTCTTTCCCCAAACACATAGTAAATCCAATAAAATAAGAACCCAAGAGACAATACATTTTAAAAAACATAAATTGTTTCAAAAAGGATTAGTGAAAATTAAAAATACTTAAGGTAGACTTAATTGGGAAGTTGTTACTAATGGTAGATGAACTTAATGCAGTTATAAAAAGTCATAGTTATGAAAAGCACATAAAGATGTACAAATATTCATTAAGTAATATGAAATAAAAAGCTTAATACAAAGCTCGTATCATGATTAATTAGATAAGATCAAGAAAAATAAAATAAAATAAAATAATTCATACGTGAAAATGTAATTAAAAGGACTTTCCTCAAAATTTTAGTACATTTTTATTGTTTACACAAAGTTGGGACAGTATAGGATAAATGCTTTAATTCATTGATGATCAATTGATAACGACTAGTAAAAGAGAGCTAGAAAATTGAGTATAAGTACTGAACACATTTATATGCTATAATCCAGAAATTTCTCTTCAGGGCATATGCTCAATGGAAATGTGTACAAAGGTTCATAAAAAGATATGCCCTAATATATTCGTGAGGGCACCATCTGTAATAGCTCCAACCTGGAGATTATCCAAATACCCATCAACACTAAAATGGATAAATAAACAATGACATATTCACTCTATTGAATACTAAACAGCAAAGAGAATGAACCTTCTACGAATACTTGCAGCCATATGGACAAACCTCAGAAACGTAATGTTGTACAACAGAGAAGTATATAGTCCTTTTGTTTCTGGTTTTTCCTGTTCATCTAAATAAAGTAATTGAAAATTAGCAATAAATCCTGCCAGGTCAAATTCACATTTCAGGCCATGGAAAAAATCTTCTAGAGGAAACTAAGAATCTCAATGGGTCATTAGGAGTCAACACATATATCAAATTTGAAAACATCTACAATGAGCTAAAATTTTTTTTAATCTAAAAATCTTTTAAAAAATAAAACAATTATCCCTTGTTATAAGACCTATGACACATACATATATGCATAAACACACTAAATGTATTTGTGCATTCATGTACACATACACATAAGTGTATACAAATATGTATATATACCGTTTTATATTCTAAAACATTCCTATGCCAAAAACAGCTGTGTCCACCAAAGAATTGTATCTATTTCCATAGTAAGAACTATTGCTGGGAAGGGGCTGCATTTCTAGCCCCTAAACCTCTTCTCTCTAGGTGAGGCCGAGGTCACTACTGCCAGCCACTGGAATGTGAGCAGAAGGTATGCTTTGGGTAAGAACAAGCGCAGCTTCTCCACATGTTCTCCACATTGTCCTCCCCCACCTGCCAGCAGGATCCAGAGAATCCAGCACAGGCTGCTGAGGCCCTAGATGATGGGAGTGTCACGAGATACAGAGCATGAGTCTCTGGCTCACTATGAGAAATCTGCCCATCAACCAGAATCACTGGTACTGACTACACGGTGCCTGAGACAAAGGAAAGAAAAAAAGCTTCTATTAAGTTAAGCCTCTGAAATTTGAGGTTTATATGATAAGAGAACTCAATGCTCTCTTAATCAAAATATATCTCAAGCATCTTTCTATAAAGCATAGTCACCTAGCATTTACAAATTTAATACCTGTGTTTTTCCCCCCAGGAATACCAAAGATTACACTATCTGTCATAGTTGGTACATTTGCTGAGACACAAATTTGGATAGTTGAGAACATAAGCTATTCAACTAGCAGTTGGGTCTATCGGGCTGCCCAGCATCTGCATTTCAATGTGGGTTTGCCGTTCTTGCCCCATAATTATCTTTGCAGAAACTATTCAAGTGCCAAAATCTGTATCTCTGTGAAAAACAAGCCTTGAATGAAAAGTAAATTTTAATGAAATCTGTAATAAATTATTCCTCGCAAAAGAAAAAAAAAGTGCTTCAGGAATAAGTTGAGTGCTTGTATAAATATCTTCATATTCTTGAAATTCAAGTTTTTCAAAGGTATCAACCACAGCTCTCCAAGCAACAAGATCTAATAATATACACTTATGCATGCATGCATACATATATAGCATATATGTCTATGTAGTTCAATTTTAACTTATTGTTTTATCTTTACCAATCTTCCTTAGTTTTTCTTATATAGTACTAATTTGAGAGATGAGAATTATTTAAAGATAGAGGATGATTATAAGCAATTAGGGGCTGAAATAGGGAAAGCAAGACAGCAACCTCAATATCTAACCCCCTTACCTCCTCCTCCTTCCCCACTTGTGCAAAAAAGAGCAAATCTGGGCCCTGTCCACTAGGAATTTTGTAGCTTGTTGATTCCTTGAACATGAGTTGGAAATGTGCATTAAGATATTTTCTGTTTCCGAGGATATGTGGATATCAGCAAGGGCTTAAAAATAAAATATATATACTGCCATGCACACATATTTACTTTTAAAGCAATATCCATTTATGTATACAGATAATTAAATCACCAATTTAAAGAACTAAACAATGTTTGTGCTGAGATGCTCAACTGCAGATTTAGAAAATCAACTAAAGAGCATGATATAGTGTAGTGGTTCAGGTCACAGACTCCACAGCCAAACTGGATTCCATTTCCTCTCACTACTTGCCGTGTGACCTTGGTCGAGTCTCTTTACTGGTTAGTCCTTAAGTCTGATGTTCTACAAAATGGAGGTGATAATACCTCATGATGTGAAGAATATATGAATTAATATATGTAAAGTACTTAAAACTGTGCCTAGCACTAATTAAATGTTGACTATTACTATTACTTGGTGTAATAGAAAGAGTGGGCATGAGGAGATTCAAGCTTTGTAACTGATTTTCTACAGAACCTTGAGCAAGTTATTTACTTCTCTAGGTCTCCATGTATGTCTCTGCAAGTGAGAGCTTTGGGCTAGGTAGTTGCAAAGGTTTTTCCTAGCCCCGGGTCTATAATATATTATAAGAATCACTTGATTATCACTTCAGTTGTTACCCTCCTAATCTCATCCTCATAAATGTCCTAATATGCTGTGTGTGGGATCTTTGAAGGTGAGCGTTGAATGAGTCAGGTGCTGAGATATTTTCAGCTTCATGTTACATTTGTTACACTTTCACTGCTTTAAATGAAAAAAAAAAAAAAAATAGCAAGAAAATGGTGAACTGAAGAAGTTCTGTTCCATACAAGATGTTATATTATACTTACGGATCAATAACAGAACTAAGTGGGAAAAAAAAGTTCACACCAATATTTTCCATGTTGAGTTTGACTTGTTCAAATTAACCAGTTTACCTTAACTTTTAACCAATTTACATTAACTTTTGAAGAAATGGACCTATGGCATAGCATTTACAAATATCAAAATTAGATTTTCTTTTCAAAGCCTGAATCACTTATAAACAGCACCTTCTGCTACATACACAGTTGCATGTATTAATCATAATAAATTCAATAAAAAACTATTTTTGCACTTACACTATTGCACTGTATTGAAGTGAGTTTTCTATTACAAAAAAAGGAAAGAAATAATGTAATAGTAGTTTCAGCTAAAGGGTGAACATTTGTGTAAGGTTTTCAATAGCAGAAATAATCAAAAGTACCTTTCTCTTCCAATATTGTCTTCAACCAGTAGGGTGGATATCACCACAAGATGTCTGCAGAAATTAAGCTGAGGTGTAATAAGACCTGGAAAATAATAATTAGTCAATTACCAACTTTTAAATGCAATTCCTTTTAACACTCACATACTGAAGTCTATAACTGCTGTCAATTTGCTACAGATTGCACCACATTTAATCAGCTTTCAAAATAAGTCACAGATGGCCCTTGTTCCATAAAGCCTCTAAGTTTCTTTCTCCTTCACTGACCACATAGTCAATATGCACAAATCACAAAACTGAGACTTAACATTTATTTTAATTAGCCTGGGGCAGCAATAAATCAAGGATTCATTTCAAGAGATGGCAAACCTCACAAATACAATGCTGTGGAGAGCAAACAGACATCTGTTTTATAAGAAAATGTTGCTAATGGCAATCAGTTACACATTAACACATAATTTTTGCTCATCTTTTAGGGGTCAAAACCTTATTAGGGTAACCTCTATTTGCTGTTACTGAAGTGTTGGCTGCTTTAACGAGATGGATACATAATTCTCAGAATTTACTCAAATCAGATATAAGCAATTGCAATAATTGTTCTACCTCAATTTCCTGATAGATCTAAAGCAGTGAGCAGCAAACTGGACCCAACTCTTCAGCACATCCTGACCACAATGTAAACACAGACAGAATTGTTTTCTTTTTAGTTGCTGGCATTAAACTATTTTTCAGAGAGATATTGACTTCATTTGGAATATACTTCAATAAGATTTCTGAGGCATAGAAACTATGGCAGAGCTAAAAACTCTGCAAAATAAAGGAAGGTTGCTATTGAGGTTTCTCTGGAGGAAATCTAGGTCAAAGAGCACTTTGAGATTAGAGGATAGATGGAGGAAGGGTAAGGCAGCAGAATTTCTATATTGCGAGGAAGAGCAAAAAAAAACCTTAAAGGAAAACCATGGGTAAGGACTTTTGCAATGAAATATTATCAATATGACTGTGCCTACTTCTGATAACCCCTAAAATCATCCATATAACTACCCTCAACAAAATTCTATTATAAACTTGGTATGAATGTACTTTGTAGGAATCAGTTCAGATCAAATTTTGCTATAGGTTAGGTGATGAACCAAAACTACCAGGGGTGAGGGGAAAGGGTAGCAGAACACATAACTCTGTGGCTCATGACAATGAATTGAAGATCATGTTCCAAAACCAGGTAGGATTTATCACAGACTCTATGGGACTCCAGTTAGAGTCATAAAGCAAATATTCGGCATTTGTATAAATAAAACATTTAAGAGGGTGAGACCTGGGATGCATGAATCTTTAATACCAAAGAGGTACAGAGACCTATCATGGATTAGTTTAAGAGAAATTTCATTGAAGGAAATATCTAAGTTGTAACCTGGAAGATGAGAAGGAAATATCCATGTGGAGTAGAGATGGAGAATGCTAAAGGCAGAGAAAATAGTTTATGCAAAAGCCCAAGTAGAGAAGAGGGCATTTCATATTCAAGGAACTAAAACAAGTTCTGATTTGCTAGATTAGAAAATATGAGAGAGTAGTTGAGAATTAAAGATAAATATACAAGAGTCAGATAGTAAAAGGCCCTCATCTGACGGTTAATTTCACATGTCAGCTTGGCTATGTTATGGTGTCCACTTGTCTGGTCAAGCAAACACTGGCCTAAATTTACTTTGAGTGCATTTCATAGATGGATTTACATCATTAGCTAGTTCATTGCATCTATGGCTGATTGCACCAACAATCAGCAAAGGAGATTGCCTTGAGCAATGAGAATAGTCTCCTGATGCAGCTGGAGGTCTTAAAGAGAGAAATGTGGATTTTAGAAGTCAGGAGAATTTAGGCTTCTTCTTCCACCAGGAAGCTTCTCCTAAGGAATACTACTTGATCTTCATTGGAGTTTCCAGTCTGGGGCCCACTCCGCCCTACAGAGTTCAGATATGCCAGATTTCAGAATCAACTTTTTTTAAGTTTTCAGCTTGTGGCCTTTTCTGCCCTAATGAACTCAGACACAGATTGTCTATGGTTATGTGAGCCAATTCCTATAGTCAATCTCATGTATATGCATGTTTCTCTGGAGAACCCTGACTAGGATACGTTTTACTCTATACTAAGGAGTTTGGACCCGGTCCTGAAGAAAATGAGGAATCATTAAAGTATTTTAAATAGGCAGTAATAATATCAGTAGCATCACACATAGATACAACCTGGACCCCATTCATGGCTTCCTCTGGCCATGCCTCTCCCCACAGGGTCAGGATTCTAAAGGCCCACCCTACCAGAGCATGCTCTGTGTATCCAGTCATCTAGAATTCCATGCCCAGATGACCCTGGTCTTTTCCAATAAGGGCAGATCTAACAGCTTGTGGGTTCACCTCTAGGCCTGAGGGAAGGCCACAGAACAGTTGCTTGGGAAACAATGGTTTGTGGGCAAAAATCAAATATCCAGGTTGGAGTGCCTCTACATAAGGGCATGAAACCCTTTCAGCAGTGGATGGAGCATGAGGGCAGAGAAGGGGAAGAGCCATGTGCTCCAATTTATATTCTTGCCTGGGCTCTGCAAATTTTAGAAGTGGGCCTAATGATCACAATTTTACTTTAGAAAGATCACTCTGGCTAAATTGTGGAGAATGGTATGGTGGCCACAAAGGACAGGTAAGAAACATAGTATTGATGAACCTGTTGAATTCCCAGCAAAAGTTTGTATGGTCTAGTCCATGGTTGTAGCAGTGGGGATGGAGAGGCTTTAATAGAATTTTGTGTTAGAGTGATCTGGGGGCTGATATAAAGAGATAAGTCAAAGTTGTTACCCAAGTTAAGTGTTTATAACTGTGTTGATGATGGTACCTTTTATTACAATAAGAACTATCAGTATGAGACTAGTTCATACACAAATGATATTGAGTTAAATTTACAGAATAATGTAAATTTAAAATTCCTTAGGCAACAAGATGGAGATGCGCAGTAGGGAGTTAGATTTTGTGATCTAAAGAGTTATGTGCTAGAAAAGTAAATGTAGGACTTATTAGTAAGTAGAGTTCCTGAAGCCCTTGGAGTGAATGACATCATCTGGAGAGTGGGGGATGAGAAGAGGAAAGAGCCAGAACCTCACTGAGTAAAGTCAACATTTAAGAGATAAGAATTTGGAGAGGGCTATATAATTAAATGCCAGAAGCAAAAGGAGTGTGTTGCCAAGGAAGTGGTATGATATAAGGTATATAAAATGAATCACAGAAACTAAATGTTGCTTGTGTTTTAATAGCTAAGATCACCTACTAATCCTGGGGATATAGCCTGCTTCGACTTTCATTAATTTGTTTAAAAATATTCAATTACATACAATATATGAGCCAGTATAAGTGGTTGTTTTAATATACATTATTTAGTAATTATAACTGAACCTGGAAGTAATTCATTATGTATTGATATAATGCTGATATTTTATTATATTAAAATCATTTGTTTTTTCCTACTCTTTATTGAGTGCTTAGTATATACCAAATACCATGTTGAGAACATTTTATTCACAATCTCATTTAATCTTCATGAAAAACTTATAAAGTAGCTACTATTATATACCTTTTACAAATGAACAACTTGGGATTTAGGGAGATAGAGTAACTTGGCTATGATCACAGAGCTCATAAGTGGCATATTTGGAGCTTGAAATTAGGCAGATTAACATAAAGCATCTAAATATTATAAATTTCCTTTGGTATCAGGAAAGATTACATCCAGAAGAGAAACAAAGAAAAAGACACTCCTAGCAACTAACTTAAGTTTGAGCGGCCCATCTTGACTCACCAACATTTATAATAATAAGTACTTTTAGGAAATTCATATATTGACTTTCTTATCATGTGCACATTATTTAAAAAAAAAATGAGGCATCTTTGAACTATTTATTTCTGCCTACATAATAAGTGACTAGAAGGTAATCAGTTTTAATTGAAGCATTTAAGTATTAATTTATCTTGGTTTAATATCCAACCAATTCCTGGCACCTGTAATATTCAAGTTATGTAGAAAAATCTCATTATCTGGAAAGAATTGCAAAAACACAATTTGAATATGGGAAAACCTTAGCTGGAAAATATTTAAAATTCTGTTCATTAATTAAATCATGAATTACACAAAATCAAGACTAACTCTAAATAGCATAAGAGGGAGAGAAGTTATAAGTAAAATGAAGTATGGTTAAAGTAAAATAATTTTAACGAACTCAAACAAAGGGATAGTGCTAAGTGCTTGAAAGGGATATTTTCCGTTATACAACCCTCCAAAATTTATATGGACTTATAAATTTGTTTAACATGATTATTTTCATTGAGCATAAAAATAAAGTTTAGCAACATTTCTACTCAAATCATCATAAATTCTTAACTAATGAGACATATGTAATGAGATATGACATTATTCTTAATTACTATAATAACTTGTGAGCACCTCCATATGCTATGCTAAATATGATGATGAAGTATCCAAATGGGTTTTAGAGCTAACCATGTTATGATGTATAGGGCATGTCATAAAATTGGGTGAAACACTGAGGGATTTTAGATGGATGGACAATATCAATAAACAAACACCTAACTTAAAGGAGTAGACCAATAGTAACTTGAGCAAGAAATAAAACATGTAAGGAGGAAAGAATAATATTTACTTTGAGAAGATCACTTTAAAATATATGATCCATCTACGTATAAATACACATAAAGCAAAAGCACCCATTATTCTTTTTTTAGATTGATATCTATGTAACATATATTAGAGAGAGAAAGAAGGAGACAGAAAAAGGGAGAGAGAGTCTAGTGAGGTAGACAAACAGGTAAATTTATCACTTCTAAATATTGATGTTAATAAACATTTTAAAACATTCGCTGACTGCAGTCTCTTTTCAATAACCATTATCATAAACAATGGAATTTTATTCAGTTAGAACCTCCTAAATCCGGAACACTTTCTTTTCCTCTTCAATATAGCATCAATTTTTGCACAATATAAGGGTTTCCAATTTGTGAATTACCCTTTTAATATATTGGGCTTATTTCCCTACTTGGCAATTTATCATTTTAATACTGACTTAATTTCTTTAATTTACTTTAAAACCTTAAGATTGACTAAGACGTGGTAGAGAAGGAAAAGTCATAGACTTAGTATTACCAATGTATCAAGAGATTAAAAGGAAAAGCTACATACTGCCACTGCTTGGAATCACATGATCTTATGAGAATTATTTTCCTACCCACCCACATATTTAGCTTTTTATATATTAGTCACTAACCCATAACTCAGAACTTTTCCTTCATGCCCTTATCCATTCAAACATCAAGAAACCCTCATTATATAGATAATAGCGTTTTGTTGACGTCACCTGGGGAGAACGCAAAGCATGAGAAAAGAATTCAAGGAAAGTGTCATTATTTTACACAAGGAAGGAAGCGTTAGTTTATGAAACTTTAAACTTCAGATTGTTCAAATGATATAAAGCCATTTCTTACTCATACGTAAATAACTGAAATCAGCACTTTTGATTTAACCTTCACATCATGATCAGAGGCAGATTCATCATGAAGCTAATGCAGCCTAAATAGTAAGTTCCCTTACTTGCACAGGCAACTTCCAAGTCCCTGGGAAAGGTCCAACAATGTGTTCATATGGGCACGTGAATTTGCAGTTTGCAAAAGTAAGACATTGCAACTGTAGTTGGTTAAGACTACTGCCATTTTCTATTCAACTGCCCCTCATTTATATAGTAGAGGGGGCCATCAGTTAGTTTGGGGATACGGCTAAGGGGAAGTCGATTTGAGAACACACTTATTAGAACTTCAGTGGGAAATATTTAGTAGTTCAGAGTCACTTCCATGAACAACAAGATTATTTCTTGCTGTCCCAGCAAACAAAAGCTTTCAGGAATACTCTACTCAGTAACCAAAGGTTCTGCAAGACCAGAGTCATCTCGTGATAAAAGCAGATCCTGTAGTAACTTAACTGAAAGTAAATAGGTTAGGGAGGAGAAACTGGTTGTGAAAGGTATAGTGCCAGAAGTTAGCCCATGTAAAAGTTTTCTAAATCTCAGTTATATATAATAGAAATCCAATAGAGGCTTTCCCAAATTTGAAAACAATTCTAGAAATTACATGACATTTACAATAATGAGCTATAAAGTTACAAGGAACTCTTATAAGCTATCAAAAATAAATACATTCTGCATTTATATGCTGAGTTTGGCTTAGAGAGAGGCCACATTTGAGCAACAAGGAGGCTTTCAGTAAGTAACTCTTAGGCAATATATATTACTAGGCTAATTTTCAATATCACAAAAAAAGGTTCACAAATACAATCATCAATATCAAGGGCCTTGCATAAAGGTTTGTCTTCTTTACCTAAGCACTGCATTCTTGCCATCCTATTAGAGAAAGTAGCAGAACTGCCCAGGAAGGGAATTCAATATTCTTTCAGTTATTGTTTGGGTCTCCACCCACCAAAACAATGCCCCATGAACACTTAAACATATTCATATGCATTAGAGGCATGCCCCAGGTGCACCTCTCCATGTAAATCACCCCATCACCAACATCCCATACCAGTGATCCTTCTCTGCCACAGTTGTGACCCTTCTGTGATCCAAAACCTATCCAAAAACAAAGCCAACAAAATAACAAAATACAATAAGAAAGTGAAATAATAATAGTTTTAAAAACTATGATTATAATAGTTTTAAAACACACTACCTTCCCACCAGCGTAGGAAGAGCCTCAGTGCCCAGAGATGAGCCTCCCTGGCACCAAGGGATTATTACCAAGCACCAACTAACTATGCATCTAGAAAAAGACCTTGACCAAAAGGTGGAAATGGTAGCTACAAATGAGATTTTATGGCTAAGAGATTTCAAAGTGAGTCAGGAGGTCTTCCAGAGGTTATGCTTATACATATTTCAGCAGGATCTCATTGATTGCCACAGTAAACAGTGCCTTAAATAGCAGGGCTCTTGAGGACTCTAGAGACATCCAGATACTAAAAGCAGGGCAGACAAGCTCAGGAATTCATCACCCTGTCAGTGGGTCTTACTTTGGAATTTATGTTCCCCAGTGTAACAGAGTTAGACTCATTTATAGTCTCCCTACACATGGTTATTATGCCCCTTTTATTTAATATATGTTCCAGAGACTTAAATCTTTGGTTCATCCAGGTACCAGTTGAGCCCTGAATCTCAGCAGAGTTGCAGCACCAACTCTCCAGGAAAACTAACAAGGAATTTTGGACTCACCCAGGAAAACTAACAAGGAGATGATGACAGACAATGCCCATCCCAAGGAACAGAGAGTCTGCAACTGCAGGCAAGATAGTTCCATCGATCTGCCCCAGGGATCTAAGTCCCCTCTCAATTAGAAACAGAGTGGGTATCACCATTCCAAAATCCTCAAGATTGGGAAATGAACAAAGGACTAAAGTAGACATTATTATTCTATTATAGACATTATTATTCTATCAATAGAAGAACTTTTATCATTGATATAAAGGTAATGGCCACCAGAGGTTCTGAGGGGTGGGAGAAGGAAGAATAGGTGCAATAGGGAGCATTTTGGGGATATTGGAATTGTCCTGCATGATACTGCAATGACAGACACAGGCCATTATATATTTTGTCTTAATTGTGTAGTACAGAGTGTAAACTATAATGTAAACTATGGTCCACAGTAAGTAGCAATGCTTCAATGTGTGTTCATCATAAATGTACCACACTGATGAAGGATGTTGTTGATGTGGGAAGGTGTTGGAGGGGGAGGGTTGGGGTATATGGGAATCCCCTATATTTTTCATGCAACATTTATGCAATCGAAAGTTTCTTTAAAAATAAAAATAAAAAATTAATTTAAAAAATACCTTCTGGAGAATTGTGGGAATGGTGTCACACTAACAGGCAAAGTTCAATGCTCTCACAAAAACAATGGAGAAAGAGCCAAAAACTATCGAGGGACCTGCTTTGGGAGTCAGCAGACCAGTACAATGCTATATAACTCCCAGGAGCGTGAGGGACAGAAAGAGGAAGAAGCCAAAACAATAAATGTTAGTTATCAGGCCCCCACGGCAGCTGGGAAGGGCTCCCCTCCCCCATCCCAAGATAGTAAGCTGGGGTGAAACACCTGGTTCACTGCAGCCAAATGAGAAGGGAACACACCTTCCTCTCTGTCAGCTGTTTCAAGGGAAAAGGGAGATGAAGTTGGGGGGGGCAGTGCTTTTCTTCAGTGAATTCGGACAACAAAGCCTGCTTTGAATCTTGTTCTGGAGAATCAGCACAGGAACACAGGAAAGCCCAGACTGAAACACCTCCTTGGAAAGGTATGCTAATGAGTGCCATCTGCTGGTCAGTCTGGAAATTGCATGGGACAAAAACTGTTCTCTGTTCTATCTGTATCCTAACCCCTGGGAGAGAATCTGCACCCCACTAGTGAGTCCCTGGCCCAATTTTGACACCTTAAGTCAGGCAATTTTAAAAACTTGGAATATGTTGAGCCAAATATCAAAGAAGAGCTGTTAAAAAAAATTTTTTTTTAAAGGAAACAATAGGTGAGAGAGAGAAATTGGCCATCAGAGTAAATTCACCAACATATTCAGATGGCTAGACATCAGCAAAAAATTACAAGCCATACTAGGAAACAGGAAGAGATAATCCAGTGAAAAGAAATAAACAAATATCCTGAAGAGATACAGGATTTAATATGATTAATCAGTGATAATCACACAATTCTCCAAATTACTTCAAAGAATCTAAAGAAAACATGACTAAAGAAATAAAGGATATTAAGACGACACTGGGTGAGCATAAAGAACAATTTGAAAGCTGCAAAGAAAACCAACAGACCTTATGGGAATGAAAGGCACGATGGAAGAGATTAAAAATACATTAGAGGCACATAAGAGAAGACTAGAAATGCTCAAAGACAGAATTAGTGATTTCAATGACAGAACATCTGAACTGGAAAAGACAGAAGAACAGAATGAGAAGAGAATGGAAAAAATGGAACAGAGCCTCAGGAATTGAATGACAATGCGAAATGCACAAATATACACATTATCAGTGTCCCAGAAGGAGAAGATAATGAAAATGGGACAGAAAGAATATTTGAGGAAATAATGATCAAAAACTTCCCAATTCTTATGAAAGACATAAATAGCAATGTCCAAGAAGGACAACATACTCCAAACAGAATAAATCTAAATAGTCCTAACCTGAGACACCTACTATTCAGAATGTCAAATATCAGAGATAAAGAGAAGATTCTGAGAGCAACAAGAGAAAAGCAAAGCATCACATACAAGGGAAACTTGATAAGATTAAGTGCCGACCTCTCATCAGAAATCATGAAGGTGAGAAGAAAGTGGTATGATGTATTTAAGGTACTGAAAGAGAAAAACTGCCAGCCAAGAATTCTGCTGTTCAGAAATGAGGGTGAGTTCAAAGTCTTCACAAACAAAAAATGATAGAATATGTTACCGAAATGCCAGAATTACAAGAGATACTAAAGTGAATGTTGCAGCCTGAAAGGAAAAAAACAAGGGTGAGAGATTTGGAGAAGATTGTAAAAATGAAGATTATTAGGAAGGGTAAACTAAAGGGAAAGAAGATGACAATAGAAGGATAACAACAGAGAGCCAAAGGGCAAATTGGATGAAGTAATGCCTTTACAATATAACATTGTATATTAATGGATTGAACTCCCCAATTAAAAGACAAAGACTGATAGAATGGATAAAAAAATATGAGCCATCTATATTTTGTCTACAAGACACCCACCTCAGACATAAGGACACAACCAGGTTAAAAGTGAAAGGTTGGAAAAAGGTATTCCATGCAAATAATAACCAAAAAAGAACTGGAGTAATGATACTGATATTAGAAAAATAGATTCAAATGCAAGACTGTTATAAGGGATGAAGAAGGTTATTATATACTAATAAAAGGGGCAACTCACCAAGAAGAAATAATTATGCTAAATATTTATGCACCTAACCTGAGTACCCCAAGATACTTGAGAATACTGACAAAGCTGAAGGAAGAAATAGATGCCTCTACAATAATAGTTGGAGACTTTAATACACCACTCACAGTATTGGATAGAACATCTGAACAGAGGATAAAAAAAGAAACAAAGAACTTGAATAACAGGGTAAATGAACTAGACCTAACAGACACCTATAGAGCATTGCACCCCAAAACAGCAGTATATAAATTCCATTTATAATAGCAACTAAAACAATCAAATATTTAGGAATAAACTTAAATAAATAAACTTAAGGACATAAAGGACCTGTATTCAGAAAACTACAAACATTGCTAAAAGAAACTGAAGAAGACATAAATAAATGGAAGGACATTCCATGTTCATGTGTTGGAAGACTAAATATAGTTAAGATGTCAATTCTACCCAAACTGATTTACAGATTCGATGCATCCAAATAAAAATGCCAACAGTAGTTTTTGCAGAAGCGAAAAAACCAGGTATCAATGTTATTTGGAAGGTATAGGGCCCCGAAAAGCCAAAAAGATCTTTAAAAAGAAGAATGAACTTGGAGGACTCTCATGTCTTGACTTTAAAGCATATAACTTAGCTACAGTGGTAAAAACAGCATGGTACAGGCAAAAAGACAGATTGACCAATGGAACCAAATCGAGAACTCAGAAATAGACCCTCACATCTACAGTCAAGTGATTTTTGACAAGGTGGTCAAGCCCTCCCAGCTGGACCAGAACAGTCTATTCAATGAATGGTACTGGGAGAACTGGATAGCCATATCCAAAAGAAATAAAGAAGACCCCTACTCATACCTTATACAAAAATTAACTCAAAATGGATCAAGGACCTAAATATAAAAAGAAACAACCATAAAAACTCCAAGAAGAAAATGTAGGAAAACATCTTCAAGATCTTGTGGTAGGTGGTAGTTTCTTAAACATTACACCCAAAGCACAAGGAACAAAAGGAAAAATAGATAAATGGCACCTCCTCAAAATTCAACACTTTTGTGCTTCAAAGAATTTTGTCAAAAGGGTGAAAAGGCAGCCGACTCAATGGAAAAAATATTTGGCAATCACATATCTGATAAGGGTTTAATATCCATGATATACAAAGAGATCATACAACTCAACAATAAAAAGACAAACAACCCAATTCAAAAATGGGCAAAAGACTTGAAAAGACAATTATCCAAAGAAGAAATACAAATCGCAAAGAAACACATGAAAAAATGTTCAACATCACTAGCAATTAGGAAAATACAAACCAAAATTACAATGCGATAACATTTCACACCTATTAGACTGTCCATTATTAAAAAGTCAGAAAACTGTAAACATTGGAGAGGATGTGAGAGATAGGAACACTTATACACTGTTGGTGGGAATGTAGAATGGTACAGCCACTGTGGAGGACTGTTGGCAATTCCTAAGGAAGTTGAATATAGATTTGCCATGGGACCCAGCAATACAATTATTAGGTATATATCCAGAAGAACTGAGAGCAGAGACATGAACAGACATCTGTACCCTGATGTTCACAGCAGCATTATTCACAATAGCCAAAAGTTGGAAAAAACCTAGGTGTCCATCAACTGATGAATGGATAAACAAACTGTGATGTATACATACGATGGAATATTATGCAGCAGTAAGAAGAAATGAAGTCAGGAAGCATATGACAACATGGATGAACCTGGAGTACATTATGCTGAGTGAAGCAAGCCAGACACAAAAGGATAAATACTGTATGATTGCACTATTATGAATTAAAAATATTGGGTAAACTCATGGAGTTAATAATTAGAATATAGATCACCAGAAAATAGAAAGAGGTTAGAGAATGGAAAGCTGAGGTTTAATCTGT
>JAQZBX010054662.1:0-18596 GCA_029593785.1 Cabassous unicinctus
AGTACACCTAAAATCTCCTGCATCACATATAGGTTTGAGTAGAAGGGACTGATGGACCATGTGCAGAGATGACTTATTTGAATCCAACTCCGTCTCTCTCAGGAACACAGATGCCAATGAAGAGCCCACAAATTAGCTATCAATCTCTGGGGCTATCCCCACTTGTATAGGACCTGGGTGTCACCAGAGCCCTCAGGGGTCCATCAGTGTGGGATGATATCCACTTTGGTGTGCTATGAGATCCTACTGAGGTATGCATAAGTATTACCTCTGGGATGACCTCCCGACTCTCTTTGAAGTCTCTTAGCCATGTGAACTCATTTCTCTTTACTTGTTCCCCCTTTAATTCAAGGTCTTTTTCTGATCATGTTGACAGTTGGCACTTGGTGTTAATCCCTCGTTGCCAGGGTGGCTCAACCCCGGGAGTCATGTCCCACGTTGGGGGGAAGGTAATGTATTCAAATGCTGAGTTTGGCTTAGAGAGAGGCCACATTTGAGCAACAAGGAGGCTCTCAGGTGCTAACCCTTAGGCACTCCATAACAGTAGGCTAAGTTTCAATTAGAAGAGCAAATACTCATAAGGCTAGTCCTCAATAACAAGAAACCATCAGTGGGCCACCCTCTTTTGCCAGACACTGCCTCTGCACTGAGGGGATGGTTGCTGCTCCCTTGGGGAATGTAACAGAGCTCTCCAGGCTGGGAATTCAGATTCCCTCATTAATTGAGTAATTTTCTACCCATCGTGACCATGCCCCATCCCTTGATCATTTGAACAATTTTATATATCTTTTATGTATATTCAGATGGACTTACTCCCATGAATCCCCTATCCCAGACACCTTCCACCAATGATTCTCTGCAGCCCCCCTTGTAACCTTTCTGTGATCCAAACCTTCCCTGAATATGAAGCCAATATAATAACAAAATACAATTAATAGGAAAAGGAAATAATAATGATAATTTTAAATTCAAGAGATAAGTACAAGGAGACTCAGAAGAAGAAAAAAAAGGAAACTAAACTAATAATAAAATATAGTTAACGAATTGGGACATTTGAAAAAATGGGAAAACAAAAAACAAACAAAAAAAAAGAAATCCTTTTTTAAAAAGAAATTATTCTTTTTTCCTTTCATCATTGTAATTTCGGATGTCCAGTGTATTGTGAAACCTTTCCCATCTCATTCCCCAGTGTCTCCCAAATTTCAATTTAATTTTCAAAGAAGTTTTAGGTCACAGCAAAGTCACACACAGAATACTAGAGACTCCCACATACCCAACCTCCCCCCTGCTTCCCAACCCCATATTAAAACTTTTTTTTTTTTATGGATGATATCAGTGTTATAATTGTTATAGAGATAGCACAATATAGCAACTAAAATTTTTCATTGGTTTACAGTAGAGTTTACAATTTAGACTGTACAGTTTAATTATTTTTGATGATATTTACCATGTCCTGTGCCCATTAATGTAAGGTAATGAAGAGTATTTCCCATGACCATTACATACCCCATTTGATCTTTTCTGTTCCTTCCTACCCACCCCCTGGGGCATATGACTCTTCCCTGTCTTGGCTCATGGGATGACAAGATTCATATTTACATGTCCTGGTTATTCTAACCTGCCCTTCCTAATCTACCCACCTGTTAGTCTTGCACCATTGAACTCAGTAAAATCTCTACCCACCTGTCTTATCCTTCAATATGTAACTATACTCTTCCAATTTACCATAGATAATGTCCATATGGGTGATGGCTCACAGCCTACCCTTCTCTCTTTCTTCCTGGTTAGCCTATCTTTCGGTCAGTGGTTCTCAGAAATTGTTAACTTACCTCAATTCAAATCAATGAGGTCATAAACTGTTCTTCCTTCAATGCCTGGCTTGTTTCACTCAACATAAGGTATTCAAGATTCATCTTTGTTATTTCATGTGTTAGCACTTTATTCGTTCTAACAGCTGAGTAATATTCCATTGTATGTATGTGCCACATTTTGCTTACCCATTCATCTGCTGAAGGGCACCGTGGCTGATTCCAACTTTTGGCAATTGTGAACAATGCCACTACGAACATTCATGTTCGTGTCTTTGCTTTCAGTTCTTCTGGGTATATACCCAAAAGTGGAATTGCTGGATAATATGGAAGATCTATTGTTAGTTTTCTGAGGAATTGCCAAACTGTTCTCCACAGTGGCTGGGACCATTCCACAATCCCACCAGCAGTGGATGAGGGTTCCTATTCCTCCACATCCTCTCCAACACTTATATTCTTCTGTTTTTTTTTTATAGCTGCCTTTCTGATGGGTGTAAGATGGTATTTCATTGTGGTTTTGATTTGCATTTCCCTAATAGCTAGCGATGTCAAGCATTTTTTCATGTGCTTTTTTGCCATTTGTATTTCTTCCTTGGAGAAGTGTCTTTTCAGGTCACTTGCCCATTTTTAAAATGGGGTGTTTGTCTTTTTATTCGAGATGTAGGATTTCTTTGTATAGGCAGGATATTAGGCTCCTATCAGATATATGATTGCCAAATATTTTCTCCCATTGGGTAGGCTGCCTTTTTATTTTCTTAATAACATCCTTTGTGGTGCAGAAGTTTTCAATTTTGAT
The DNA here is from genome assembly GCA_029593785.1 of Cabassous unicinctus. NCBI lineage: Eukaryota > Metazoa > Chordata > Mammalia > Cingulata > Chlamyphoridae > Cabassous > Cabassous unicinctus. Next base: position 2,605 of record JAQZBX010054662.1, read on the forward strand.
GAAATCCCATTTATCTATTTTTTCTCTTGCTGCTCATGCTTCAGCGGTGAAGTTCATGAAACCATTTTCTATTACTAGATCCTGTAGATGCTTCCCTACATAATCTTCCAAGGTCTTTATGGTTTTGGCTCTTATATTTAGATCTTTGATCCATCTGGAGTTGATTTTTGTATAATATGTGAGATGGTATTCTTCTCCCATTCTTTTGGATATGGATATCCAGTTATCCAAGCACAATTTGTTAAAGAGGTCATTCTATCCCAATTGAGTGGGCTTGGTGGCCTTGTTGAATATCAGATGACAGTATATGCGAGAATCTATATCAGAACTCTCAGTTCGGTTCCATTGGTCAGTAGGTCTATCCTTGTGCCAATACCATGTGGTTTTGATCACTGTAGATTTGTAGTATGTTTTAAAGTTAGGTAATGTGATACCTCCAACTTCATTTTTCTTTTTCAATATGTCTTTGACAATTCGGGGCCCCTTACCTCTCCAAATATATATTGTGGTTAGTTTTTCCAGTTCCTTAAAAAATGCAGTGTTGATTTTCATTGGGATTGCATTAAATCTATAGATTAGTTTGGGTAGGATAGACATCTTGATGATGTTTAGTCTTCCTATCCATGAACAGGGAATATTTTTCCATTTATTCAAGTCTTCTTTGATTTCCTTTAACAGTGTTGTGTAGTTTTCTGTATATAAGTCCTTTTCATCTTTAGTTAAATTTATTCCTATGTATTTAATTTTTTAGTTACTATTGTAAATGGTATTTTTTTCTTAATTTCCTCCTCAGATTGCTTGTTATTGTTGTACAGAAATGCTACTGATTTTTGAGCATTGATCTTGTAGCCTGTAACATTACTGTAGTCATTTATAAGTTCTAGAAGCTTTGTTGTACATTTTTCAGGGCTTTCTACATACAAGATCATGTCATCTGCAAATAATGAGATTTTCACTTCTTCCTTTCCAATCTGGATGCCTTTTATATCTTGTTCTTGCCTCAGTGCTTGGGCAAGTACTACTAAGACAATGTTAAATAGGAGTGGTGATAGGGGGCATCCTTGTCTTGTTCCTGATCTCAGAGGGAAGGCTTTTAGGATTTCACCATTGAAAATGATGTTTGCTTTCGGTTTTTCATATATACCCTTTATCATATTCAGAAAGTTTCCTTCTATTCCTATCTTTGGTAGTATTTTTATCAGGAAAGCGTGCTGTATTTTGTCAAATGCTTTTTCTGCATCTATAGAGATGATCATGTGAATTTTTTCTTTCAATCTATTTATGTGGTGTATTACATTGATTGATTTTCTTATATTGGACCATCCTTCCATACCCGGGATGAAACCCACTTGGTCATGGTGTATAATCCTTTTGATATGTTGTTGAATGCGATTTGCAAGTATTTTGTGGAGGATTTTAGCATCTGGTTCATAGAAAAATTCGTCTGTAATTTTCCTTTCTTGTGGTATCTTTGTTTGGTTTTGATATTAAGGTAATGTTAGCATCATAGAATGAGTTAGGCAATATTCCTTCTACTTCTAATTTTTGGAAGAGCTTAAGCAGAATTTGTGTTAGCTCTTCCTGGAATGTTTGGTAGAATTAAGCTGTGATGCCATCTGGTCCTGGGCTCTTCTTAGTTGGGAGGTTTTTGATAACTGAGTCTATTTCTTTACGTGTAATTGCACTCAAGTTCATCAATTTCTTCTTTCATCAATATAGGCCGTTTGTGAGTTTCTAGAAACTTGTCCATTTCCTCAAAATTATCATTCTGGTTGGCATATAATTTTTCAAAGTGTCCTCTTATGATACTCGTTATTTCAGTGGGGTCAGTAGTGATATTCCCTTGCTCATTCCTTATTTTGTGTATTTGAATATTTTCTATCTTTTTCTTTTTTAGTCTGGCTAAAGGTTTTTCAATTTTATTAATATTCTCGAAGAACCGGCTTTTGGTTTTGTTTATTGTTTCTAGTGCTTTCTTATTCTCCATTTCATTTTGTTCTGCTTGAATCTTTGTTATTTCCTTCTTTCTACTTCCTTTTGGTTGAGTTTGTTGTTTTTCCAATTCCTCCAAGTGTGCAGTTAGGTCTTCAATTGTAGCTCTTTCTTCTTATTTAATATATCAATTTACAGCTATGAACTTCCATCTCAGGACTGCTTTCACTGTATCCCATAGGTTTTGATATGTTGTGTTGTCATTTTCATTATCTTCAAGGTAGTTGCTGATTTCTTTTGAGATTTCCCCCTTGACCCATTGTTTGTCTAAAAGTGTGTTGTTTAACTTCCATATCCTTGGGCCTAACTTGTTTCTCTGTCCTTTAGTGATTTCCAGTTTCATTCTGTTGTGGTCAGAGAAATTACATTGTATAATATCAATCTTTCTGAATTCATTGAGTTTTGTTCTGTGGCCTAGCATGTGGTTTATCTTGGAGTATGTTCCATGTGCACTTGAGAAGAATGTAATTCCTTCTGTATTTGGGTGGAGTGTTCTGTATATGTCTATTAAGTGCATGTCCTGTAATGTATTGTTGAGAGCCTTTGTTTCTTTATTGATTCTTTTTCTAGATGTTCTGTCTAATGATGATAATGGTGTGTTAAAGTCCCCTGCTATAATTGGAGAGGCATTTATTTCTCCACTTAGTTTTTCCAGGGTTTGCTTCATGTATTTTGAGGTGCCCCGAATAGGTGCATAAATGTTTATGATTGTTCTCACTTCTTGAGAGATTACCCATTTTACTAATATATAGTGACCATCTTTGTCTCTTAGGTTAGTTTTGTTTTTAAAGTCTATTTTGTCTGATATTAGAATAGCTACTCCTGCCCATTTTTGGCTATTGTTAGCTTGTAAAATGATTTTCCAGCCATTCACTTTCAGCCTCCTAGAATCCCTGGGTTGAAGATGAGTTTCTTGTAGACGGCATATAGATGGATCATATTTCCTTATCCATTCTGCCAATCTGTGTCTCTTGATAGGTGAATTTAGTCCATTAACATTCACTGTTATTACTTGTAGTGAATTTCTTACTTCAGCCATTTTTTGTTTGGATAAATGTATGTCATATTTTCTTTTGTTTTTATTTTTTGTCTTCTTATTTGCTTTTAAAGTCTCCTCCAACTCTCTCTCCCTTGTTTTTTCCTTTCAACTTGTAGAACTTCCTTTACTGTTTCTTGAAGTGCAGGTTTTTATTGACATACTCTCTTAAATTCTGTTTATCTGTAAATATTTTAAACTCTCCATCATTTTTGAATGCCAGTTTTGCTGGATAGAGAATTTGTGGCTGGAAATTTTTTTCTTTTAGTATTTTGACTTTATCATAGCACTGTCTTCTTGCCTCCATTGTTTCAGCTGAGAAATCAGCACTTAATCTTATTGTGCTCCCCTTGTATGTGATGGTTCTGTTTTCTCTTGCTGCCTTGAGTAATTTCTCTTTGTCTTGAGCATTGGACATTTTGATGAGTATATGTCTTGGATTTGGCCTGTTGGGATTTATACTGTTTTGGGTGTGGTTTGCTTCCAGGATCTGCACATCCATCTCTCTCAATAGGGTTGGGAAATTTTCAGCCATTATTTTCTTCAAAACTTCTTCTGTTCCCTTTCCCTTCTCTTCTCCTTCTGGGATGCCCATAATGCGTATGTTTGAGCGTTTTGTGTTGTCGGTGAATACCCTAAGTCCCTGCTGGATTTTTTCTATCTTTTTGTCTGTTTTTTTTCTACTATCTGTTTGATTTCAGATGTATTGTCTTCCACATCACTAATTCTTTATTCTGCCTGTTCAAATCTGCTGCTATGTGAATCCAGCATCTTTTTGATTTCTTGGATTGTGCCATTGGTCACCATCATATCCACTATCTTTTTGGGAGTGTTTGCACTTTCTTCAGTAAGTTCTCCCAGTGTCTTCTTTATATTATTAATCTCTTCCTTCACATCTTTAAGTTGGTCCATAATATTTGTTTGGAAAGCTTCGATTAGTTGTTCAATGATCTGCTTCAGTTCCTGGCTTTTAGTTTGTTCAATGGATTGGTCCATGTTTTCCTGTTTCTCAGTGTGGTTTGTAATATTTTGTTGCCCTCTAGTCAACATTTTATCTTGATGGATTTGTTCAGTTGATTAACTTCTCTCTCTGATCTAGAGTTTTGTTTAGCTGGTGGTTCTGTGTGTGTGTAAGTTTTCTCTTTGTTACTTTTTCTTCTTATTTTATTTTCTTGCTTCTTTCTATGTTCCCTTGAAGGCAAAAGATTAGGTCTGGAGGAATCAAAAGATGTGAGAAAGGAAGAAGGATAATAGTAATATTGATAAAAGTTAGAAGAGGGAGCAAATAAGACTGAATGAAGTGAATATTTAACTCAAATAGGCAGTGTAGAGTAATAGGAGAGAAAGTGGAGTACCTACAATGGACTGGGAAACAAAATAGAGGAGTATAGATATAATGATTTAGAGGGCTAGCATTATTAGGAAGGAGAGAAAGAGTTAAGAAAGGGCTAAAAGGAAAGAGTTAATATTAATAAAGAAAGAGAAAAACAAAATAGAGTGAATAGAAATTGACACCCTTGAGTTGTGTGTGTATGGAAAAAATGTGAAATTTAATAGCCACAACAGAAAGCAGATGGCAGAAAGATGAAGGAGGGATAATAGATAGTTTGGAATACAAAATTAATATATAGGGAGAATGGGAAATTACTGAAGAATAACCACAGCAAAGAAGAGAGAAGCTAGGAGCACCTAATTTTAAAAAAAATGAAAGAAAGAAGAAAGGGTGGAGTAAAGAGGAAAGAAAAGCAAGAAGGAACAAATAAACAGAGAAAGCAAGCAATCACACTGGCAAGCAGTCAAAGAAAGCAAAGGGGGATCAATAGTCCCTGGGGTCCCATAGATTCTCTCAGCCTGCTTGTGTTTATCAAACAATTTCCCCACAGGGTTTTTGTATGCAGGTCCTGAAGAAGCTTTTGGCTGTTAAACTAAATTAAAAAGAATTTATTTTTCATTTATTAAAGGGACCATTTTATTAATTAATTAATTAATTAATTTATTTATTTATTGGCATAATACAGGACCAAAAATAAGTCCTTCTCTAGACAACCCCCTTCACAGAAGAGTCCCTATCTGTGCTCCTGGAAACTAATCAAACACTTCCCTATTTCTGCATCCCCCAGGGACGCAAAAGTCTGATGTGTAGAATGCTAAAAACGGCAGACTCCGGCAGACTCCGCCCTTCTGTATCAGAGTCCCTGCATCATCGGACTGCGTGTAAATAAGTTTAATTATGCAGATTCGCCTGTCCCCTCAGCCTGGTGCTACTTCAAGCTGGCTTATCTGCTCCCCAAATTTATGAGGGGGTCCAGGCAGCCAGATCGACAGCTAAAATATCCCCTGTGTGCTTTCTGTCAGAACTCTTCCTCTCTTGGAGTTTGCCCCTCTTCCCAGCTCTGCGGACCGAGTCTAATCCCTTGGCTGCTTGACTACTCAAATCCCTAGGAGATTAAGCCCTCCCCTCCTCCGGGTGCCTATTCACTGCAGCTAATTTGTTTGTCTAAGTTCTGGGGGGCTTCAGTAAGCCAAATCCCGAGACAATAAAGCTCTCTTACCAGGACTCTGCCCTCATATAATGCCCCCTCCCACCGGGTCAGGTCACCCAGTTACCAGAATGACAGGAGTCACTCTGCCTGCCAGCTTTTTTTTTTTTTCCCCGTAATGGTGGGGGTCAGCCGACTGTGTTAACCACCACAGGCAGGCTTAAAACTCATGAATCTCTATGGTTCAGACCACACCATCGATCTGTCCAGATAGATATCTCAAGCTTCTTACTCCACACACCCACAGCAGAGACACCCGTGCCACACCCCATCCAATCTCTGCCATGATCTAGGAACTGTTCATGGTTGCCCTTCTAAGCCGACGCCATCTTTCTCCTCTTTCATGAAAGATTTCTTTGCAGCATGTAATGCTGTTAGATATTATTTCATCATCTATAGAAGTTTCAAAATTTGAAATAACCCTCTCAAACCCCGCAGATGCATTATCAACTAAGTTTATGCAAAATGCTAAATCTTTTTTGTTTTTGTTTCAACAATGTTCACACCACTTCAACAAGAGTAGAGTCCATCTCAATATACCACTATCTTTGCGCATCCCTAAGAAGCAATACCTCATCAATTCAATTTTATCATGAGATTGTAGCATTTCAGTCAGATCCTTAGGCTCCATTTTTAATTCTAGTTCTCTTGCTATTTCCAACACATCTGCAGTTTCTTACTCTTCTGATGTCTTGGACCCTGCAAAGTTTTCCATGAGGTTGTAATCAACTTCTTCCTACCTCCCATTCATATTGATATTTTGAAATCCTCAAATGAATCATACGTGTTCTTAATGATATCTAGAATGTGAATCCTTTCCAGAAGGTTTTCAATTTGCCCAGATCCATCAGAGAAATCCTACACTACCTAGGGCAGCTATAACCTTCTTAAATGTACTTCTTAAATAATAAGACTTGAGAGTCAAAATTACTCCTTGATCCATGGGCTGCAGAAAAAATCATGTGTCAACACATGAATTTTATTACTTATCAATACTTAAAGTCATGTTTAAGAGGTTCATTGCTTATATTACTAAATGTGTTTGGGGGTATTGTAGAATAAATGTCATATTTGTAACATCTGGATTACTTTGTGAACCAATATTTTCCAGATGAACACTATTTGAAGTTATGAAATCATGTGTAATTGGAATCCATTCAAATTGGTAAATAGAAAATTGATTTATATTTTAGAGAATGGTTTAAGATTAAAAATTGGAACTATTATTTAGGAAATCACCACATATTGTGCTCTGGTGTAAAATATTAGAATTAAATAATAGTATGAACAATTATATAAAGTGGTAATCAAATATTCTTTCCCTTTCTTAAACATATATCTGTATAAAGTCACATTTTCTTCACACCCTTCAGTCAATCCAGAGAGTGAATGTGAAGTAACTGTGAAAATTCAACTACCACCTTTTCAAAGGTTAAAGTCATTTTTTTCTTGATAATTTTATTTTGATTTTGAGATATAACAATATCTAAAGTGTATTATTAGATTAAAACACAATGGATTTATTACTTTTAATAAATTATTTATACTTATATCAGTTTAAATTTCTAATGTAATTATTTTCCATATATAAAATATGCAAATTCATAGGTTACTTAGGGTTTTCAATAATTATTTAAAGTGTATTGTGCTGCTGAAACCAAAAGCAAAATAAAAGCCAAAAATTGGAGAACAAATAATTTACAGAAATTCTATTAAATTATTTTCATCAATATATCAAGAAACCTTAGGCAGTATAATTTTGTTTGTATTTAGCTTACCATTAGCCTCTTTTGAATGCTAAATAGCCATGCAAATAATAATAGTATGGATTAGTTATTAAATATTCCTCTCCAGATGAAAATCTACCCAGATCTACAAGGCATTTTGACTCACTTTGAATTACTCTTGCCATATCAGGAAAATTTTGAGGCCTCTATCAAGCTGGGCAAATTTTCAGTTTTGCTTTTTTGCCTAAAATCCACCTACAGAGATATATGAAAATAGGTAAAGATCTATTTGGGCCCTGTGAAGGTCTCACTGACTTTTCCTGAATGTGGTGAAGGCAAAATTGTCTTATACTAAGTCAAGGGGGATTCTCCTTTTCTAGATTTGACTTCATTTCCTCTACTTCACCCAACTACCCTGCCACTTTACAAAGTATAATAACATGTAGTTATATGAAAACATTTTTTAGTAAGCCTTCCCTGTCTCGTCTTTCCTGAAAGTTTCTTAACCTCTCCCACATTCTGATACACTCTTGATTAGCTTATTAATAAGAGTTTTAAGAAAGTGATAAATGAACTACTTTCCTCAGAACTGACTTCAGTTATAGTAATTTAAAATCTGGGGATTAACTTTTGCTAATATCATACACTATGTACAAGTATCTCTTCAAAGTTGTTTTGATAAAAGTCCCACACTGTGTCACAGCTGTTTATCACTTATTTCTTTTTAAAATCTCTTCTAAAATATATCCTATGTTTCCTTAATTTAGTAGCTACTGGGACATTTTTGTTGATAATTATTAAAGTATATGATTATTAGTCATGTCATAATGCTAGTTCCAAATCTTAGAAAATATATTTTACTGGGGTTTGCATGATATTATTGATATATTATAATGCAAATTAAGTAAATTCAAAATATGACATAAAATTGAAAATATATTGAATGACCAGTGACCTGTGAATCTTTTTAAAAATATATTTCTTTTGTTAAATTTAACAAAAAATATGCTAATTTTATTGAAACTAAGCATGAATTTAACTAATCTCAAAAGTATATTCACGGGATCCCAACCAATCAGGAGTGGACAGAAACTGACTTCTTTGGAGAGTGAAATCATCATTTCCCCTGGTCCCTTGAGATGGAAGACCCATAGGTGAGCTTTATAAGATATAAACATGTGCACAAAAAATCTCGAATGAGAATTTTTCACATGATTAAAGCTAAATGTAATTCTACCTGAGAAATGACTACATGACTTTTGTTCAGCAAAAATTAGAAACAGAATCATGGATTTTGTAAAGTCTCCATAATTGTGCAAAATAAATATCTTGTTACAGAATGTAAATGGAATTCATCATTTATCAGGTATAATTCTAAGCTTAAATTCATGTGTTTCTTAAAAATAGCTAATGAAAAATTCACTGAAATAGCTGTAGGGTGTGTCAAGATGTTTAGCACACTGTATTTCTGCTCCAGAGTATAAATTGATGCTAATAGAGATTTTGAATGTTATTGAGTCTGGTTTTATTATAAATGATTGATTTTCAAAGTGGTAACTGAGGAAATGTATGTGATATGCAGACTGCATTAAACATACTGAAAATATGTTACAGAAATTAGAAGAAATTGAACTAGTTCAAACACTATGAAAGGAATATTACATGAATTAAATTGTAAAGGCTAGTTAAGCTTCTCAGAGGCATGTGTGCTTTATCAAGGTATTTCATAAAAATCAATCCATGAAAGAGAAAACAGTTCTTAAAATATCAATGGAGTTATTGAGATATACAGTAAACTTTTTACTATGTATGCTTTCTATATTTATGTGCTAGGTATTAAGACTAAATTTGATCTAGGTAGTTTTTTTTGTTCGTTTTTTTTACTGGGAGTTTCCGAGATCAAACCCAGGTCCCTCCATATGGGAAACAGTTGCACAACTATTTGAGCCACAATTGTCCCACAGGTAGGTTTTAAATATATTGCATTTCATGTGTTTAAAAATCCATGAAGTATAGGTTTCCCATTCATTTTTTCCACATTTTTCAATTATAAAGTAAGATATTTCAAAATACCCCTCAAGTAATTAGGATCAGGGAGAAAAAATCTCTTTCCCTCTCTTATAAACAGGGCTTAGCATTTAGCCATTACAATGCACTTTGAGGCAGATGATGTATTGTAACTTCAATCTGGGGAACATGAGAATTTGTACAAATGAAAGAGAATGATGTGAACTGCAGAGATGGAAAATAAGGTTAATAGAAGAAATATAGATCATTGAGTGGTTCTTATAAAAAATGCATAAAATATTGTGCAAAGAGCTACAGATTTATGAATATAATCAGTGAAAGTAAATGAAAATTATTATTATCCACATAAAATGTTAGCCAAAATATATGCAGTTTTTGCCATTACATATTGATTATAAACAAATAAATTATTAATGATAATTAACTCAAACATTTTTAATTATTACCCCTCAATTGTGTTTTAGACATATAAAAATCAAATAATTCTGTAATTATATCCTCAAAGAAAATGCTTTTGAGTTGACAGGATAATTAAGAACAAAACAGGATTTATTTATGATGTGGGACACTTCAAGATAAGCACAAGTAAAATAATTGTGGTTACAATAGTTATTTTTAATAAGGAGTTATCAATAAATTCTTGAGAAGCACATAGGAAAGATATCTGGGCAGAAATTAATTCTTCATCACATATTGGAATTCATACCTGTTTGCAGGAAGGGTTCTTTGAGAAGAAGGAATATCAGGTGGGATGCTTTTCTTAGAAACTTTGTGCAGGTGAGAAGGTAAACTAGAGAGACAACAAGGGAAATCTGGTACATACTGCAACAGAAAAATTGAATAGGTTATTATCAAAATGAAATAAAAATTTTATGGATTGTGGGGCAAAGGAGGAAAGAATGTGCTCATATGCATGTTATTATTAGAACAACTTGAATGAGAGAGTGGAGAGACATCATCTATCTTCTCTTCTTTGTATTAATTATTCTCCTAAAAACTCAGACTCATTGACAAAGTTTGGTAAAGAAACCGTTTCTAAAATAGCCAATGAAAGAACAAGAAATATCAGCAATCATCCCAACCATCTGGTATGTAAAGACGGTTAGAAATAGCTATAGCTTGTGCAAACAAAAGGACCAATGTGGGGGATTTCTTACAGGGCATATCTGGGATGATTATTTAGTAAGGAAGAAAATAACATATTATCACTGGATGTAGACAGGTAGAGTTTGAAAAGATATTTTACTAAAATAGTGTACATGTGATTCAATAACTGAAATATGTTTGTTCTTGAAATTATTTTAAATAATTTAGTGAACTTAGATTATCTGATCCTATTAATCTTGAAATTAACACATTGGAATGATTAGGAAATAAATCAATTTATTCATTGATTTCAAAATACTTTCTCTTTTTTTCCCCATTTCATTTAATCTGTTTTACTGATAAATAGCCATATATTGTTACCAATAGTGACATTTTACTTTCCACATATATGGATTTTCTCTATTTGGCTTTTAGCATATTTTATCATATTATACTTTCACTGTTGGGAAACTGAAACATATTAGAAGATATGGACAATTTCACTATCTTCACTGAATTTCTTCTCATGGATATCTCAACCACCTGGGAGCTTCAAGTTTTACAAGATCTGATGTTTTTAGTGTTTCATCTAGGTACCTTGACTGGGAATATTTTAACTCTTACTGCCATTGTAATCAACCCACATCTATACTCCCCGATGTACTTCTTTGTTGACAATTTATCCTTCATAGATCTTTGCTGCATTTCAGTGGCTCTTCACAACAAGACTCTGAATTCTCTGTCAGGGAATAAATCTACTTCTCTCTTAGCATGTGCTTCTCAGATTTATCTGTTTATCTTGTTTGTAGCCACAGAGTTGGCCTTCCTTGTGGTGATGTCCTCACTATGTTGTCATTTGCCACTTTCTGCAATCTGGGCTCACCATCACCTCATGTCTGTGCACACAGGCAGCAGGTGGCTTGTGGACAACTGGGTTGGTCTATTCTGTTATCCACACAGGCAACATGTTCAGGCTTCCCTTCATAAGGTTTAATGTGATCCGTCAATATTTCTGTGATGTGCCTCAAATTTTGAGGATCGCCTCTTCAAATGTTTAGTTTCCTGAATTTATGGACTTAACTATAATCACTGGTATTTTAGTATGTTCTGCCTTTTTGTTTTAAGTCCTATATATTTTCAATGGTGCTTAAGATGCATTCTGCTGAGGCCCATAACAAAGCCCTACCCACCTGACCCCACAGTTGGCAATTCTTATTTTGTTTGTAATTTCTTTGTTGAGTGCTGTCTTTGGTTCCATGGCAAATCAGCCATCTCTTGGTAATCTTCTCATGGCCATGTTCTATTCTATGGTACCTTCATTCATAAATCCAATCATCTATAGCCTGTGGAACACAGAGATTAACACTGTTCTATGCTTAATGTTCCACAGGTATTTTGAGTTCCCAAAAAGGATTTTTTAATTAAACATTCCTGAAATTTATTGGAATGAAATATAATTTATATTTAATATATATTCTTAAGACTGAATTTCTTTCAGTCACATATCATATTTTCCTTATTGCATATCCTTTTGTGATTTTTTCAATGTGATAGTGAATTATACATTTCTTCATCTGAGTTTATCAAATTTAAACTCATGTTTAATTCATGTATTCTTCTGCAAAATAATTTTTTCATATTGTAAAAATGTCTTAAATCTTCCTGATATTTTAGAGCTTAAAACAAGTAATGATATCTAAAGAGATGCACATGGATGAGTACTTTAACAGGTGCCTATACACTTGAGACAATTTCAAGGTACTGGATACTGTCACCTTGGAAGAGAATATTGAAAGTTTTAAATTATAGAATAGAATTTGAATTATGTTTTTGTATTCATCTTTATATAACTATCTGTACCATGTAATAACATGTTTAGAATTTAGATACAATTGCAGAAAAAATACAAAATAAAGTTTTACTACTGAGATCCATACTAAATCTGTTTCTGTCATTTAAAAGTGGACTAGATAAATCTGGACATGAAAGCATATTATCCTTTAGATATTCTGCTCTCTCCATGTGATCTGGCTGTAAAAATGAATGCCATCCTCATTTCATTCAAGCTTTCTGCATGAGGAAAATCAAGTATTTTTAGAGGGGAGTGTATGTTAGGGTCAGTCTTAGCACAGCCTGTCCTCTTTCCATGGTAGCCACAGGTACTTCCTGTGCTCAGGACCTGAGAGTCTGCCTGGCCTGATAAAATGTGTTCCCTAGTAGATTTGGAAATTGCCAGTACTTTCCTTCCCATATTTCCTGTAGCATATTCAATCATTCACTAAAGATAAATTCTGGTAGGCATGTTTTATAACATCCAACTCAATCCTGATTATGTATCTGACCTCAGTGAGGAAGGCATGGATTAATCTACTGGATTCACAAATACATTGTAGGGTGTTACATGTAAAATATCCCCTGCATGCACCATAGATTGAAAACTGTTGGCTAAGGGGAATCTCAAGGCCCATTTGTGAAGCTGAGTATGCTCTATTTTATGTGTTAGTAAAATGTTGTTCCTTCCAGTGTTCTGTGAGTCATGCTTGAGTTGGAGACCATGGCATTTATAGTGGAGTGGCCTGACTTTTTTAGGTGTCTCATATTCTGACCAACATATTGGAGTAGTTACCTGGATCACCAAAACAATGAATTTGCATGGTGGAGGTGTAATGGATCATCAGTTTGGCCTTCCCTGTGTGGTTCAGGCTGACTGAGGAGCTGTACTACCTCAGGCCATATGAGGATAAATGGGATATTAGCGGTCTCCCTGTTTACAGGGATGATACAATGAGGTAGATAAGAGGAGAGACGTAGCAGGTAGTCTGTTGGAAGAATATAGAAACTATACCCTGGCTTCTGTCTCCACAATTTGCTGACCCCTATGGTGTCTCAGTTGTTGCAACAACTCCAGAGAAGAGTCCGGGCATCTCAGCAGGAAGCTCTGCTTGGTCAGGGTTGTTTGCAGTCCCTGGAATAGGCAGTTTCACTAAACACTTAAAGAGCAATGGTATTGTTAAATATCAAACTGTTATAATAAGGTCTTTTTCAGAGAGTAAAACACAGATAGTAGCAGAAGCCAGGGGCAGATTATGAGTTTGGTTGATACATATGTTTATAGAGGGTGCATTGCTGATTCAGATATCTAGAGCCAAGAAGTTCACTGGTCTGAGGAAGTTAATTATTGACCCTCTGCTACAAAGTATTTTTGCCTGAATCAAACAGGAGAAATAATAGGATAGAGACATAGACAAGCCCATATCAACTTTGATCTATCTTGCTGGGAGCTTGAAATTGAAGAGTGGTATTCCCAATTGTGACAGATTCCCCAAAAGTAAATGCAGAAAGAAAATTGTTCATGAGGCTGTAACCACTCTGATGGTAAAGGCAATAAAACTTGGCTCTATGATCCAGCCATGTGGGAGGATGTGAAAGAGAAGATCCTGTATGGAACAGCATTAGAGAAATTCATGAAACTGGGCCGTCCCAAATTGAAGACCCTCCTGATCCATTTGCTTTTCCCTGGGATGAAAGTGAGGGAAACAATAAGAAAGCTCCATCATAACATCCTACTCTTGGTGGAAACAACAGGGAAATGTCAGCCATCTTCACTGAAGCAGGCCCAGAGGACTGAGATCCTGGGTCCCAGTAATAGGTATCTGCCTTATTCAAAGGACCAGGAAAGTAACATCAAGAGTAACCAGGGATAAATGAGGGTGCAGGCTCACCAACTAAAGCAAGACAAAAATGGAGCAAAATTTGATGGAATTCTTATGGAAGAACTTGATCAACTTTATTGGGCAAAATGTGGTCCCACTTAGTTGAGGTTTAAGATCCTACTACCAGCCATAAAGGATCAGAAATATGGAGGGTTCACAAGGCTGAGAAGATTTAGAATCCAGCATTACCACTCTCTGAGCTCCTGAGCACAGTCAGAGGAGGAAGAAAATGACAATAAGGCCTCCCTGCACTTTGACCAGGATGTGAGGAAGACACTTTGAACTGTGAGTGTGATGTGCTAGATGGGGACTAAGGCTCCCTATCTGGTCTTATGCCCTTTAAAAAATGATTAAGGGTGGGGCCAAGGTCTCTGGTCATTACTTTGTTTTTTCAGGGCCTTACTTTGTTGGTTCAGGAATTGATAAAGGCAGGACCACTGGGAAACACCCTGTGAGTTTAGCAATCATGTCTAGACTGATAACAGGCCTCTGAATCCTACAGCCTAGCACCCCTGGGCCCTGCAGTACCTCTTATTATTGTGGTTGCTCAAGTGCTCCCTGCTGATACAGGGGACATCATTATTAACCTGGCTAACGCATTCTTTTTCATTTCTCTATGGGTTAATTTACATTCAGATGGAATAACGTTCAGTATACACTTCCTGTTTTCCTGCAGGGATATCTTTCTTATTTACTAAACATTTTTTTTAAATTTTTCTATTGAAGTTTATCATTCATACATGAACATCCATAAACAATAAGTACCAGTACAAGTTGTGAACTTACAAAAAAAACACATCCATATTATTATACAGGGCCCCATATATCACCCCACCACCAATACCTTGCATTATTGTGAAACAATTGTTACAAACTGTGAAAGAGCATCACCGAAACATTACTACTAACTATAGCCAATATCTTACATTTGGTGTATTTTTCCACCCGGTTAATGACACCTCTATTAGCCTTATATACTTATTATAGTTCAGGAGAGAATGTTCTCATATTGTTTTTTTTAACCACAGACCATCCTCCATGACAGGATTCATTGTACTATACAGTCCCATGCTTTGGACAACCCATTAATTCATACATGAACATACATAAACAGTAAATGAATAGTGAAATTTGTGAATTTATAAAACAAATATGCATATCATCATACAAGGTTCCCATACATCTCCATACCATTAAAACTTTCCATTTTTGTAAAACATTTTTTACAAACTATGCAAGAGCATTGTAAAAGTATTAGTATTATCTATAGCTCATAACTTACATTAGTTTATTTTACACCCAACCCACCCAATTATAACACCTTATATTAGAGTTGTATATTTGTTATCATTCAGAATTAAATGTTCTCATATTTGAAATTGGGATGCATATGACAACATGGATGAACCTAGAGGATATGATGTTAAGTGAAATAAACCAGCAAAAAATTACAAATATTGTATTGCCTCAAAAATATGAATTAAATATGAGTAAGCTCATGAAAGTAAACAGTAGTGTAGAGGTTTCTAGGAAATAAAATGTGGGTTGAGAATGTGACCTTATGTATAAGGTTCATTTTAAAAGTATGGAAATGAATGTAGTTGAGCGTAACACTTTATACTGGGTATAACTAACACTGCTGATTTATAAATGTGATTGTGGATTAAAGGGGTAGTCTGTGAACATAAATGTCAACTGAAAGGAAATTAGAGTACGATCCAAGGAAAGGATAACATAGTGATTACAGTGATGGATGAAGATTTCATTTAACAGTATAAGTATAAGAATGAAGCAATGTATTAACTCCCCTGCAATTGGTCACCAGCAGGTAGGGCTAGACTTATAACAAGCCCAGTTACACAAAAGGAAT
>JAQZBX010054663.1:0-18595 GCA_029593785.1 Cabassous unicinctus
CCTCTAATGTGTTTTTAAACTCATCCATCATGACTTTCATTCTGATAAGGCCTGTTACTTCTCTTTGTAGGCTTTCAAGTTGTTCTTTATGCTCTCTTCTTAATATACTTTATTTCTTTAATCATATTTTCCTTAAATTCTTTGAATTGATTTAGGAGATTTGTGTGATTATCACTGACTAATTTTTTTAAATCCTTTATCTCTTCAGAATATTTGTTTAGTTCTTTTGGCTTGGCCATCTTTTCTTGTTTCCTAGTATGGCTTGTACATTTTTGCTGATTTTTAGCCATATGAATATGTAGGTGAATTTACTTTAATGGCTAATTTCTCTCTCTTGCCTATTTTTTTTCACAACTCTTCTTTGATATTTGGTTCAACTTACTCTAAGTATTTAAAATTGCCCAGCTTAAGTTATCAAAATTGGACCAGAACTCACTAGTGTGATGCAGATTTTCTCCCCAGGGTTAGAATGCAGAAAGAACCAAGAACAGTTTTTGTCCATGCAATTTCCAGACTGGCCAACAGATAGAACTCATCAATGCACCTTCTCCAGGAGGTGTTTCAATCTTGGCTTTCCTGTGTTCCTGTGTTGAATCTCCAGAGTGGAGATTCAAAGCAGGCTCTGCTGGCAAATTCAGTGAGGAAAAGCCCCCCAACTTCTCCTCCCTTTTCCCCTGAAACACCTGACAGGAAGGAAGCTGTAGTGAGCCAGGGGTTTTACCTCAGCTTAATATCTTGGGGGTGGGGGAGAGGAGTCCTTCCCAGCCACTGCAGGCACTTAGTTTCTGCTTCTTCAGTTGTCTGTCCCTCACCCTCCTGGGAGTTGTGTAGCACAGTCCTGGTCTGCTGACCCCCAAAGCAGTTCCCTCAGACAGCTTTCAGTTCTTTTTCCATTGTATTTGTGAGAGCATTGAGCTCTGCCTGTTTGTCCAAAGCCATCTTCTCACAATTCTCTCCTCTACATATTTTAATAGCCCATTTCATTTTTGATGATTAGTAACTTCCAAATCGAATTTTTTTTTTCATTTTTCTCTTAGCTTGACTCCTGAGAATTTGTATGCATTTTTAAAAAAATTGATACTCATTTGCTGAGATGTGCCTTTGCTTTGCCAATTTTTATGTGTTGCTCTTCTTCTCAACATAAGCTTGACCAACTTGAATCTATTTACAAAATTCCCTCTTCTGTGTGTTTCTTTCTCAATCTTCAAAATATTTCAAATACAAGCTTTATTTTTATATAGTTTCTAGAAAGCATTCTGAATTAAGAAAATTCAATTTAATTCTAATCTTTCATCTCTTTTTCTGAGGTGTGAGAGGAAGCTCTTCCATCAAGGAAGGACATGTAATCTTATTTATACTCACAGTCATGTAAAAAGATTGGCAGAACTGGTATATATTATTAGAATATTTTCTATCTTGATGCATACATTTTCTGGTTTGCTTACCCTTCTGAGATTACAGATGCTATAAAGTGAGCAGTGCCAAGTTCCCTTTAGAAGTAAAGCAAACTAAAAATACTGTCATTAATAAATTCCTTTAAGTTTTTAAAAACATAAATATACACTGTACATAAACTTGACTAAATATGAAGTTGCGGTTCTAAACATTCTTGGCCTCTAACACTTAACAGCTAACACCATTGTATTTTAGCAAAATGCCTCTGGCATTCATATTCCCAACTTCAAGGTGTTTTCTACTACATTCCCTTCATGTCTTTTAATGAGAATTATACTTAAATTATCTGTAATACAAGTCTATGAGCTATTTCTTTCAATTTAAAAAATGGGAGGCGGGTGTGGCTCAGTCTATAGAGCTCCCGTTTACCATATGGGAGGCCCCGGGTTCGCTTCCCGGGGCCTCCTTGTGAGGGCAGGCTGGCCCGCGCGGTGTGGTGGGCTGATGCAGCAGGACCTCACAGCGGGGGGAAGATAAGCAGACACAGAGAAGACACACAGCGAATGGACGCAGCGGACACAAGCAGCAAGGGGGGGATAAATGAATGAATAAATGGATCTTTGAGAAAAAAAAAATAGTAAAAAATATTCTTTTCAGTCGCATTCAAAATATTCAGGAGAGAAGGCAATGGGGCCCTTTCAGAAGAAGAGACTTTAGTGAGAAAAAATAAAAGAGTCAAAATACACACCTTTATTGCATAGCTTTAAATAGTATGCAAAGTTGAAATAATATATATTCTGACAAATACCTTATAAGACGAAACTCAAACAGAATAATTCAGGTAAAATATTGTAAAAACTATACAGATATAAGATACTGGAAACACTGAGGAAATAATATTTTTTGTATAATCAGCAGCTCTTCCTTAGAAGCTAAAGATAGTATCAAGAGAATTTAGAAAATATAAAACACATAATCCTCACCCTCAAAGTTAAGACAGTAATTGAATGTTAATTGGTGAGCATCAAGTCTGTAAGCCTGCTAAGAGCTCTGGCCTACCACTGACATTTTATACCCCCTTATATCGAGTCAATTGGATTTCTATTCTCAACCTAGAGGCAACAAAATTCAATATCGTTAATGGTACTTAATTTTGTTTTAATGGATTTACTTATAGAAAAATGTGTCAATTGTACTCCTTTACTGGCAAAAGTGTATTCATCAACAGAACCAAAATACCTGCTAAATCTTAATTTAGAACCCAGATCCATCTTCCAGAAATAAATATGAATTAAATAGTAAATTTTCAGGTTTAGATTCCTGATATGCATAAAGGCCCTTTGTGAGTCATGCTGTCTCATTGTACTACAAATTCTGTATTTTCAAAACACAGATAATCACCCACACAAACTATATCTCAAAATGTGAAAGAACCGTTGAAAAGCTATAAATATACTTTGTACTAAAACAAATTATCATTGATGATATACTTGGGCCTGAAATAATTATTGAATTGAACATCTTTTAATGAACTACTAACTATTATTTTGACTTTCTTCTAAAATGCACACTTTAGATTGAAGTATAATGCTATATTAATCCCAAGTAAGTAAAACTCTAATATATGAGACATTGTCCTGTAATAAAACAAATATTGTCCAACTTTATGTCTAATTAAGAAAAATATTCTATGTAATTTTAGCTCCAGAAAAGGATGCTCCCTGTATGTTTACCACTGAATATGTCTGGATTCTCAGGTCAGGCCACCTGAAGGAGACATAATGAAATTCTTAGGAATTGGACAACAAGTGTTCTTAGGACTAATGCAAAAAAGGGAGAAGAGAACTGTGATTACCATTCAAGGGCTAGACTTAATGGTTGGGTACAAGTGCTGACATAGCAGGGCTGAACTCTACCACATGGCCACAGATGCCTTGAGGTGCTACTAAATGCTAGGATGCTATGACATCTAGGTGTACAAGACTTTAAGTTTAACAAAATTCTATTTAGCTTTCAAAGTTAGGATTGTTTACCTGCTCTGTGTGCCCCAATCCATTTTTCTATATCATTCCTCATGCTAATAAGAGGGAATCACAAATGCTTTCTTGCAGCCAATAAAATCAATGCTTCTCTTTCCCTTGAAATTAAAAATATTCTTTACTGTAAAATATCAAAATTATTATATAAAATAAAGATAAAATTCCTTGTATGTTAGAAAAGGGGTCAGAAAACTCTGTAAAGAACCAGGTGTTAAATATTTTAGGCTTTATGGAACACATATAATCTCTGTCCATCTTCTTCTCTCTCTTTCTCTTTTTTATTTTTCCTTTAAAAATATAAAAACTATTCTTTGCCAACCTCTGCTTTAGAGTCTTAGCATATGTCTCTCAGTCTTGTCTGATTTACTTCTGTCTATCAAGATTTTCAATGCATTATTGAAGAGGCATTTTAATAGATTCTGTAACCAATGGATAAAATGGACTCATTCATATAGCTACCAGGCAGACTCTCATTTATAGACATTCCTCTTGTAAATAAGTCATACATATGTAGCAAGGATAAATATCAGTCCACAAATTCAACTATGCCAGAAATAGAACATTTCAGTAATGACATGCATGGCGAGTCCCATCTGAGACATGCATATTGCTAAGAACAAATTGTACAATCCCACAAAGACAATGGCTCTGCTACGGAAAAGGAAAACTCATCAGGTGAAGTTCAGAAAGATATAGACCCACACAAAACTCTAACATGTCATTATTTCATAGGAAGGCAGTCATACAAGACAGGGCATTGGTTTTGTTCCAAGGCTTGGAGATTTCTACTTTTTGCATGTATAAGCACCAACTTGTCAGTGAAAGAATAATTATATTGTTTTACACCAGGGTTTTGGTGCTAGCTGTATAAGAGTTGTCTGGAAAATCTAGTTGCCCTGTAATTTGAGAAATTTGGGAGCATTGAGTTTATGGGATGAAATAGTCTCCCTCCCTTAGGGGAAAGTCATTGGTCCCAAATCAAGCTAAGCTGGGTGCCATCCCTCCAGATAGGTGAAGGGGAATCCCCTCTTCTAGGACACCCTTATTCATTGTCTAGACAACATCGACTTAATGCCCAATGGTCATTGTCAGGAAATCCTGCTCTTTTCATGACAAGTATTTCCTTTAAATCTGCTGAAATTGTACTTAAACATCCACAGATGCTAACAAGAAACATATTCTCAGTTTTTACTGAGGTTTGCCTTAAGATTATGACAAATTATCAATATCTCTAGTGGTCAGTTATCATCTATGAATGCTGAAATTTTCATTGTGATAGTCCAATGGTTCTGCAGCATTAAACATTGATTTGTAGGACTTGCTTAACCTAAAGTTCAAATCCTTCATTCATCCCACCATCTTCTCTAAGGTTTTGCCAGTTGTCCATTGTGCTAACACAGGGTGGGATATGGTTTCCCCTAACCATGGATCCCAGTCTCTGAAAATATCCTCTTGCCCTTCTTCTCCAAGGCATATTTTCTCATTACATGCTCCGTACCCATTCACACACTGAGTGTGATCATTTCAGTGAGTTTAAGCTTTTACAAAGTTAAAATGTATTTCCTTGTGAACTTAAACCCTGAAAACAACCCACAAGGCAAAAAAATAAGTATCCAGGGAGAACACTATCAAATATCTAGAGAAAATATCCTACCACTTATGGAAACAAGCACCAGGAAAGTCATTTTTGAGAGCTCCATCCAACAGAGAAGCAACTGATCATTCTTTCACAAAGTAAACAATGCAATACAGAAAAAAAAAAAGTTATATAATAAAGTCATAAAGGTAGAGGATGTGAAAATATAATAAAGATGGTTATTGGTAGCACAAATCAGTTCCTTTCCCCTGGTATATTTAGCTTAAATTGGTTTTGTAACTTGTCCTGGGAATTTTGATCTAGAGAAAAATGCATTTGAGTTTCACATAACCACCTTAAAAGCAGATGACTAGAATGCAACCTGTTTATAACATAAAAAATACCAGTTTATGTTTTGATGGGTTATCAACATGGACACAAAAGAATACAAAAGCTTTTATTTAACTTTTCCTGCCTGTGAAACTGTTTCAGCTAAGAAATGTATTATTCAAAATGTCATAATTCCTGTGGAGGGTAATATCAAATTAAGTGGCTATATATAAAGAAATAATGTGTAGATACTCAGAGCATGAAAAGGATGGAAAGAGAAAAAAAAAAGAAGAGAAGGAAGAAGAAAAAATAACTGAAGCTCACATAATTATACATTTTTCAAATTGTTTCTGTAAATATGAGGAACATTTTAATGTAGTTTCGTAAATAGCAAAATTAAAAAAGGAAGGTGAGTGAGTTGTGTTTCCAAAAGTAGATAATCATAGAAGCAAAATATAAAAATGAGTTATCATATTCATCTTTTCACTCAACTTAAAACAGATTAGATATTTGTAGTAAAATTGATAGACTATATGATTTGAAGATATGAGACCTTTGAATAGAAACATCACTAAATCAAGGAAGAAAATCATAAAGTAAAATAATAATCATTTGCATGTTTTTTGAAGTCACAGTTTCTTGTTTTCCAATGTCTGTGCTATTTAATGCTAAAATTAATAAAATGCACGCATGACTATAAATGTCCAAAACTTCCTTGCTGTTTCATTTTTAATGAGTTAAATTCTGTTCTTGGATGAGCTTTAGATATTCCCTCTAAAGTCAGTAGGGGTTATGAATGCCCAGCCAAAGACTCGTTTGGCCTCTTGATTCCAAGGGAAGCAGATGTCCATTAGACTTCAAGAAAAATGATTACTTTTATAGAAAATATTGCAAAACTTATGTCAATTATATGGTTAGACATATTGGAAAAGCACCTTGGCATATAAATTATGTATAATTGTTTATTGTAGAAGCAGACAGTACCTATTTATAGACAGTGAGAAAGAAATAACAGCAGAAAAGAAAAGAATCTAAGAATCTAGGTTAGTGACATATGTGAAAATCTTTTTGGAAGCCAAGAAAGTGAAATCAATAAACATTAAAATAGTAGCACAAAATATTTTTACACTATTATAATTTTGCTACAATTGAAAATTTGTATTGATTTTCTAAAATGATGTCTCTAAATATTTATTTTTCTATACCACAAGTCTCTACTAGAGTAAAAATGTTATATTTTAGTGATTAGAGAAGCAAAATTATTTCTTAATATATTTGAAGGACATATCACAAATTTTTGCATTAATTAATCTCTTCCAGAAATGAATTACCATATGAGGACTTATACTTAAAAGGCCTGTTTAATCTTATTCTGACATTGTTAGAAATAAAGAATAACTGGTTATCATGTACTGATTAATACAGATCTCTGCAAAGTGTAGATAATATCTGAGCTTTGTGTGATTAACAAGAATATAATTCAATAATATAATGTGCCTTTGGGTGGTCAGAATGTATTTATATAAGATATTATTAAAAAATCCTTTGCCTAGAAAATAATTCGTGGATTGAACATACAAAAATATTTTTAGCAATTGCCATTGGATGGCCAGAATATAGGGCTTTTTTACTTCATCATATCTTTTCTGAATTTTCTAAATTAAGCGATATCATAATGCTAATAAGTATCTTTTACCTAAAAAACTATATTTCCGAAATTCTTTATTATCAACATGAATTATTCTCTGTAGTGCAAAGCAGTCCATAAAGTTTGACAAATAATGGAAGCTACTGCAGTCACTTCACAAATCTTAACCTGCATGATCTTACTTGCTTATGCCTTTAATATATTTACCAAATAATACTTCAACTTGTAGCTATTTTACTTAGATCCTAGTTTTTTGTTGTGCATGTGTGTGTGTGTGTGTGTGTGTTTTCCCCAGTGTTTGCTTTTAACAGAAATTTCACATCACATTATTTTTGGAGTACAGTTTCACTTAACAACATGTACTTATCCTGTATTTAATTCTTCCATGCTTATGGCTTCTCTGGAACAAATAATTCTACTGTTGGGGAAAAAGTAACCTATTTTGAGACCATCAGAGAAAGAGAATGAGAAAGTGAACACTTACAAAACACATTCACATGCATACACATACACACACCTGCAACTTCATTGGGGTGTATAAGTGTTCTGATAGCTGGGAATTCCCAGAGGCCATTACAGCAACATCACAGCACAAAGCTGTGTAAGAACACATACAGTGTTCTTACTTCTAGATCAGGGGTGTGATCATTTTATCCTCATTGTTCTGAAAAGTTACATATCACTTTTCCAAGTGCAGAGGTTTAGCTTGTGCTTTGGATTTAGCATGTGCAGTGAGCCTAGTATAGTGCCTGACATAGCAGGAGCTCAATGAATATTTAAAGTAATGGAATTGTTCCAGAATTAAAACAATCCTGCAATGTGAAATCCTGCAATGTGAAAATTGGAACTCAATTCTAAATGAGGACCCACATAAATATATACTGCATTATGATAAATACTATGAAAAGATATGCATTAATATTCCTATGATAAAGGTATATGTGTAATACTACAGAAATGTATAAAAATTAATTTAATACAGCATGTATTACTAAAGCATGCTTCCCAGATGAGGTGATGCCTAAGCCAAATTGAAGGATAAGCCAGAGTTAGCCTGGAAGAAAGTGAAGAAAGGACATCAAAACAAAGGAGAGAACGTGCAAAACAACTCACTTTAATACCCTGTAACCAAACTCTGAACCTTCTCTTGACAACAATTAAGTTGCTTCTCTCCTGAATTCCATTTCTGCAGGGCCACTGACTCTGCTAAAGGAGGACTTAGACCTAAAAAGAATGACATATTTCTCTTAACTATTCTTTCAACCTTTTCCTGAAGTCAAAATTATTAACCCAATTTCACACTTGTTGAAACTGATATTAGAAAAGTGAAGTCCAAGACACTTTTTAAATAAAAGTCCCTTATAATTGTACTGAGAACCTTAGGCACATATTTAAAAATATTCATACATACTGGGGAGCAGATGTAGCTCAAGTGGTTGAGTGCCTGCTTCCCACATATGAGGTCTTGGGTTTGATCCTTGGTACCTCCTAAAACAAAACAAATCAACAAGCAAAAAAACCAACTCTCATTGGGGAGCAGATGTAGCTCAGTGGTTGAGTGCCAACTTCCCATGTACGAGGTCCTGGGTTCAATCCCTGGAACCTCTTAAAAAAAAAAAAAAAGATTAAAAAGAAATTCACACTAGTGAATGATTTTCTATTCAATTTCCAAAATTTAATTTTCTGGAAAATTATTTAAAATCTTTGGCAAAGATATATACGGTACGACTTAATTTGGAAAAGTAAGTTGTCAATACATTTTATGTGGTACTGCAGCACAAAAATTTATTATCATGTTGAAGAAGCTGTGATGAGACTAACACAAATATTAGTTCCAGATGATTAAAATATATATATTATATTTTCCTCTAAGTTTGAAATTATATCACTATAAAATATCACAAATATACACAAAAGCAGAAAATTGTGATTTTTTTATGCTAGATCGGCTCCAGGAAGAAAACATTTAGCTTTTGTTTTCCAAAATTGTCATATGTTCAACACCAATATATCAGAATTAACTCTTGTAAACATTTTCTTGTTGGCTGATGGCATCTGAAAGGAAGTTTCATTATTTGTATTTTTCATTCCTTTTAAACCAAATAACTAGAAAGTTAATTCAAGTTACCAGTTGCTGCCACCCACCCACCCCTTTACAATTATTCAATGATGACATTAGTGAGCTATTCAGCCTGGGAAATGCAGAGCACATAGAAGAGTCATCTTTGTCTTCCAGAATTTTCTCAATGGGTACTAAACTTTTTACTGAGAAACTCTTCATGTTCAAGGGGGAGTAAAATAGCAACCCCAAATTCGGGGAAGTAAACTGAAGTGCCCCTGAGAAAATCATTAAATGTTTTGAAGCCTTGTGCTCTTTATTAAGTCTGATGTAATGTTGACATTCTACTACATGTTATGGGGACTGATCCCGTGAGAAGAATCAGGTCTCTCTATTTTAACATACACTGCCATTACATATGAATATCCAGAAACACTTTTAAAATTGCTATAGCAAATTAGCTCAAATTTTATTCATCCACTAACTCCCCTTTTAGCAATGGTGAAAATTGGGTTCAGTTTTCTCAGAACATTCTTGCTGTCTTTGCCTGACTATAAATAACTCCACTTTCACTATCCAATCTGCCACAGTATGGATGGTAATTATGTGGTCTTGCTGCTTACAGCCCACTGGGAAAAAAGAAGGATAAGACCCTGGAATTGCAGGGATGAGAGGTCTCCTACTCCATCATTACTATAGACATATAGACCTCATGGTCAATCCAAGGGGAAAGGCAGAGATGTCAACATACACCTGCCTGATGGCATCAGTGGAAGCCACTCAGCCCTCCAGAGGCCTGGCCATGTCCAATTGCTCCTTTCCTAGGAACGACTAAAGTCTCAGATCATTTTTAACAATTATTTTAATAATGACAATGAAAAACGGAAAAGTTGCACAGACCCCAAATAGTTCTTATTATGGATAGGATTGTGTCTTCCAAAAAGAAATGTTCAACTTCCAACCTTTAATTCTGTGAATGTGAATTTATTTGTAAACAGGATCTGCAAAGGTGTTATTAGTTAAGATGTGGACAAACTGGATTAG
Organism: Cabassous unicinctus; assembly: GCA_029593785.1. Taxonomy (NCBI): domain Eukaryota; kingdom Metazoa; phylum Chordata; class Mammalia; order Cingulata; family Chlamyphoridae; genus Cabassous; species Cabassous unicinctus. Next base: position 10,092 of record JAQZBX010054663.1, read on the forward strand.
AGTGAGCCCTAATCCAATATGACTAGTGTCCTTATAAGGAGAGAAAATTTGGACACATACAGAGAGATGGAGACAGAGAAAAAGGCTGCCATGTGGCTGTCAGAGATTGAGCTATGCTGTGCCAAGCCAAGGAATGCCATGGATGGTCAGCCACCCAGAGGAGAGGCATGGAATCGACTCTTCCCTTTAAGAGGAAGCATGGGCCCTGATGACAGCTTTACCTCAGACTCCTAACCTCCAGGAGATAATACATTTCTGTTGTTTAAGTCAGTTTGTCAGTTAGTCCTGGCAAACTAAGACAGTTCTTTCATTATGAAATGACGTGAGGCTATGTTAAATATGTGGAGAGAAAGCTTTGATTTTATTGTTTTCACATTCAACAGAAATTAAAAAGAGGGTGGGGATTTACCTGTGCCCAATCACAGGGATAAAAGACTGGCATTTGATGATTTTTCTCTAATCCATTGTGGACATCAAAGCTTATGTTCATTTTAATTAAAAATAATGTTTTAAAAAATTACCAATTAAATTACCCAATGTTTCCCATATAAATTTCCTTTCTGCATGCTGCAAGAATATGCTGCACATCTTTGTGGGTGTGTATACCTCCAGCACAAAACTGAATATCCCAGGGCTCTGTGTGTCCTTGGTTTCAAACGTGGGTCTAGCCAACACCAGCTTGGGGGGAGATTTTTCAAAATATTTAAACAGCTCAGGTCAGGTCTTCTTTCTCAATCAAAAGGTGTTTTTCTTAGTTTATTTATGGGAGAAAAAAAGGGATTCTCTCCAGGAGCAGTGCTATTGCTTTAGTAGAAGCCAAGGCATTAACAGGAGACTTTCTTCCCCCAGGACATGAAGCGGGAAATGAAGGTAAACACATGCACATCTGGTCTCCTTATGCTTTCTTAACAGTCGAACCATTTTGTTAAAATCTATTCCATCTACACTGTCAAAATTGAAGGACATTTCCCTTATGATTTGACCCTTGACTTGGATTACTTGCATATTAAAGATGGGGGCCTCAGAGCAAGTCAATTTCTTTCGTTTTCTTTCCAACTGAAGTTTCTCTTGTTCCTGTGCATGTTTAGGTGGGAGAATCATTTAAGGATATTACCAAAACCTGTAGATGCTTTGGGGTGAGATAGTATCAGCTAATTATCTGAAAACACAAGAAATTTAACAAAAAAGAGCCATTTTTGTGTTCTTTTGACATAATCTTGCTAGCTTGGGTGAGAGTCAGAAAGAGAAATTAAAATAGGAGGAAGTGCTTCAATGAGTAAGTGTGGACAGAATTAGCACAGAAGAGATGAAGCAACATGAGAAGCCCTAAAAAATGTATAAATCAAATTTTTGAAATAGGTGTTCTGAAACTAAATCTTAGAACTGAGGAAAGCTTTTTGTGGGTATTGAAGGAAGGAAAGGAGCTGTGGGCACATTTAGATGAGAGACTTTTAGTTTTGTTTTATTTGTAACTGATGTTCTCAGAAGAGCCCTTGTTTGATTTAAAGAACAGAGGTCCTTTTTTTAATTGTGGAAACATGTACATCATAAATCGTCCCATCCAAAACCCAGTACATGATACTGGATGGGACTTAGGAATGGAGGGAAAAGATTCAAAAGGGCATTATAGGACATAAGAAAAAGTTGGAATATGCAATTTAATCTTTATAGTAATGTTAAATTTCTTGAAGTTGATAATTGCACGTAAGGTGATTACGTAAGTGAATATCTTTGTTCGTAGAAAATGTACATGGATGTATTATGCGTTCAAGGAATGTAATGTGTGCAACCTGCCCTCAAATGTTCGGGAAACATGGATAGATTTAAATATGAATAGATGAAAGAAAGATACAGAAAAATGGCAAAATGTTAAAAATGGTGAATCTGGATATGAGGAGGGAATATGCTGGTGTTCTCTGGATTGGGTTATTATTATTTTTACAACTATCTTGTAAGTTTGAAATTATTTCAAAATAAAATGTTAAAAAAAAAGAACAGAGTTCTTGTGCTAGTTGTGCTTAGCATGAATCTATATATTCTCTATGTCAGAGACATTAAAAAAAGAAAGAAGTTTATGCCATTTTCTTCATGAAAACATGAGCATGACAAGAGTATCTTAAATAAGGAACATGTATTAAAAAGTTCATGCTATAAATATATTTCTGGGAACATGATAAGCTAAACACAGAGAACATAAAAGGATCATGAAGTGAAGATAATTACCTTAGATGCAGGTATACCCTGCATACTATTCTTAATAAATACATTTGGGATAATTGTATAATTAAGGATTGAAAGGAGGAAGTATAAACATATATCCTACCCCAGTTATGGGTAGGGCCATCTGCTTTCCCTCAGCAGCCCCCACTGGGGCAACCAGGACCAGGACCAAGTACATCAACACCAGAGGGAGGATGGGGCTGCATCCTGTACTTAACGGTGAGGTGTGAGTTGGTGATGCTGATATTTTGTCAAGACCTATAAAATTGTGCAGTGCAAAGTGTAAACCATAATGTAAACCATAGACCATGGTTAGTAGCAATGCTTCAATATATGTTCATCAATTGTAAAAAATGCACTACTCTAATAAAAGATGTTGTTAATGGGGAAGTGGGGGAGAGGGAGGGAGTGAGATATATGGGAATCCCCCATATTTTTAATGTAACATTTATGTAATCTAAAGTTTCTTTCAAAATAAAATAAAACAAAACAAAACAAAATAAAAACATTATAAATTATGCTTATTTTATTATTTTCTAAATGTATTTACTTGAACCATAATTAAACATCACACTTGTAAATTATGTTGTTAATTATATTTCCTAATTGACACTAGTGTATGTATATCATAGAAATGCTATGTCTAGAGTTAGGCAAGAAAAGAATTGTGTTTCTGGATCATGGCAGAATTTTACTTTCATATGTTTAATGACTTGTTGTTTATGTAAGAGTTAATATAACTTTTGAATTCATTTTTAAAAATGCAATTATTTTTATTATGAAGAATTAAATAAATGTCATAATGTATTTCAGATACAAGAAAAATAACCTTTTAAATTAATAAATTTGAATTCCCCCTAAATTCTGTGGTTGTTGAATAACAAATTTTACTATTAAGAAAAATCTTTATTTCTTCCAGGACACAAGTAGGTCTTTAAGCAGTAACTTATGTGACTTAGACCCCACAAAACACCAGGCTCAAATTCTTTCAAAGTAAAAAATATTTTTCCATTGTTTTTCTATCATGAGTATTTATTGAACAAGTGTTATTTGAAAGCTAGTGTAGTTAGTGCTTTAGATTTAAAAAAGAAAGGATGAACAAGACTTGCCTTCTAAAGAGAAAAGTAATATAAAAACATTTTGAAAGATTGAAAATTCCTATGCATATGTACATTGTTATTATTAACAAATGCATGAATTTGCTATGTATGTAAAATATCAGAGGAAATAAATGTGCACAGTAAACTTAATTGCAAATTCTTATAGGAAAATTGCCTGTAGAGTTACAAAGTATCAGAGGAAATTGAAACAAGGAGAATAACATGTTAAAGGAAATATTGATGAAGAGAAAGACAAGAAAGGTTTAAGAACAGAACATCTGAGAAAAACTAACATAAGTTGGAGGAAAAATATAAAGCATGTGGAAGAAAGGAAAAAAATGGTCTGCGATTACAAGTAAAGAAGCAAGATAATATCATAACACAGATATTTGGAAAGGAGAATTTTTCAATGAAGATGGGAAAGTAACCATGTCAAGCTTCCGAGAGACTCAAGAAGTTAATAATTATGGATTCATTTGTTGTGGTATATGGCAGTTAGTAGGTTATTAGGACTTTAAGGAGAGTAAATTCAATAGTTGGTTATGATATGTGAGACTGCAAAGCAATGAAGTATGGAAAGATGATGACTAAATAAATGCAGTGAATACGGACATTTTTTTAAAGAAATTTGTAAATTAAAAAATAACTAGCCTTGACATAATGATACCCTGTTAATAGCTTTGCAAATCAAGTGTGTCAGTTCTGCACATTTTTCATTTTAATTGACAATTATGGACGTTTTTAATGAATTTCATTTGACTAGTGACAATGACATTGACTTCAACATGAAATAAAATGCCACAAGTTTCTTTATTCAATTACTGATGTTATTTTAAATTATTATTTCAAAAGGATTTTTATCTTAACACATGTACATGAATTCATGCTAGTTTGCATTAATTTGCATCATATTTGCAACTGGTAGTTAAATTTTTCCTCTTTTATTTTAAAATTATTTAAAATTATAAATATTCTTAGCAAATGGTATAGAATGTAGGACTGTAATGAAATATTGTACCCTTCTATTCTATCTGAAAAAGATATATCAAATATTGTGATTTTAACTCTGCATAACACACCATTTTTAGTTCCATGCAGCATCAGAAACAACACATCACAAGTCATGCCTAACATTCATTTATATGCAACCTCAGAGTCACACTGCATGTTACAAATATCTGGGAGCTGTGTGATTAGTTAACATCTTGTGCATAATCCTTAAAATTATAGCAAGTTCTCAGGAGATAATTAGCTTACTCTGTTTCTATAATAAAATGAACTATGTTTTAGCAATGACTCTCAGGAATAGTAGCAAAAAATGACTTTAAATGAGTTAAATTCAAGAACCTCAGAAAATAAAAATGGAAAAAAATAATGTATAGTATTTTTTTTTTCTTTTGATAGTAAAAATGGCCTCTAAGGTAGCAGAGAAGTGAGCTTGCTGAATATGGATCATGCTACTTGCTTCACCAAACCATACATGACTCCTCTAAAGTACATTGAATATGAGACAACCAAGAAATATATAAGAACTTAAATCCTTCTCTCAGGAGAAAGCTGAATGTTGCTTTAAAGTACACAAATGGATCTGAGTTGATTCAGAATGAATTAGAATTTCCAGAGAAAAAATACTTTAGTTTTCACCCCTTTGCTACATCTTGAGAGCAATACAGATATCTGAGAGCAGTAGGAATTAAAACAATACTGGAAAAGTTCAAGAAGATAGTTGAATGATTCACTTGCTATTCTTCCTAACAACATCTTATGTTGTTAAATTTGGGAACTTAAAAATCACATGACCCAGAAGACATACAGCAACAACAAAAACAGTAGCAACAAGCAAGCAAAAACAAACAAACATAAACTTGAGCTGTTTATGTCACATATTATGCAGGTAGATATGGGGTAGCATGTAAGGCTAAGATGAAATCTTAGTGTGCATATCTGCTTGAGTATCTTGACCTCAAATTTGTGGCTTTTCTCTTTTTCCAGGGTAAATTCCCTAACGAAAGAGAGGATCTGGTATAAAATTATTTATGGATTAAAGACTCAGGATAATGCTTCCTAGTTTGGTTGCTCATTCTTAAGGAAGTAACAAAAATTCATCATAGTGTCTTTGGGCATTAAAAGGGTGAAAGAAACTTACACTTAATGGCATAACATACTTAATAGTGTGATATTTATCCACAACAAACAAGCAAGTAGACAACCTTAACCTAAGGGCTTGAGTTACATGAGAAATTAACCTACTACTGCCTAAATTGCAGAAGTTTTACTCAGAGGACAAAATTATCAAGATACAGAGCAATTAATATCTTATCAACAGTAGGGTATCTATTTGTTTACCTCTCACATCCTTCCAAAAAGAGTTGGAGACTATAATTAAAATATTTATTGAATCTCATTAAAAACAAACTATTAGTAAATTATTGAGGAAGAATACAATAGATAACAACTAGAAGACATTCTATCTTCAACAATAAGAGATTCACTTAGCAGACTTAGAAAACATGTCTATGTAACTTAATATTATGTCTAAGATTCAACTGTTAAAGCAAAGTGAGAGTATGTGGCAACAGAAAAGCCTATGTGAACAGCTAAGTTAGCAGCAAAAATACCACCTGCAAATGGCTATGTTTTAGAATAGTTTTTTACCTACTTCAGAATAGTGTTTTAATTCATAATTAGTAGAAGCACTATGAATTAGGAAGAATAAGCTGGTCAATATCTCTGAATAAAATTAAGGTTTTCAATATATTGTTTAAGAAGAATGGCTACAATTAAAGTGCATAGCCTAAAGAATAATAGAGAGAGAATATATATCTCTCTATACATTGATAATTGTAAAATAGTAGAATTCTAAGCATTGGCAAAGTAATTCCACTCATCTCACAGCAACTTGTTTAATTTTATGTGAAAGTACAAAAAGAAACTTTAAGATTCTGTGTTTTGAAGGGGAAAAACCAATTATCAAATTTATTTGGAAGGGTAAGGGGCCCCAAATAGCCAAAAAAGATCTTAAAGAAGAAGAACAAAGTTGGAGAACTCTCAATTCCAGACTTTAAAGCTTATTACTTAGCTCCAGTGGTGAAAACAGCATGGTACTGGCATAAAGAAAGACACATTAACCAATGGAACCATATCGAGAATTCAGAAATAGACCTTCACATCTAAGTCAAGGGAATTTTTACAAGGTGGTCGGGCCCTCTCAGATGGGCAACAACAGTCTATTCAACAAATGGTACTGAGAGAACTGGATAGCCATATACAAAGGAAAGAAAGAAGACCCCTGTCTCACACCTTGTAAAAAAATTAACTTGAACTGGATCAAGGACCTAAATATAAAAGCAACAACTATAAAACTCCTGGAAAAAAAATGTAGGAAAACATCTTCAAGATCTTGTGGTAGGTGGTAGTTTCTTAAATCTTACACCCAAAGCATGAATAACAAAAGAAAACATAGATAAATGGGACCTCCTCAAAATTAAACATTTTTGCACCACAAAGGACTTTGTCAGTAAGGTGAAAAGGCATCTGACTCAATGGGAGGAAATATTTGGCAATCACATATTCGATAAGGGTTTAATATCCATGATATACAAAGAGATCATAGATCATACAACTGAGCAACAAGTAGACAACTACCTTATTAAAAAACGGGCAAAAGACTTGAAAAGACAATTGTCCAAAGAAGAAATAAATACATATGGTGAAGAAACACATAAAAAATTTTCAGCATCACTAGCGATTAGGGAAATGCAAATCAAAACTACAATGAGATATCCTTTCACACTGATTAGACTGGCCTCTATTAAAAAGTCAGAAAAAAACTGTAAATATTAGAGAGGATGTGAAGAGATAGGAATGCTTATTCACTGTTGTTGGGAATGTAGAATGGTACAGTCACTGTTAAGTACTGTTTGGCAGTTCCTAAGGAAGTTGAATATAGACTTGCCATGGGATCTGACAATACCATTACTAGGTATATACTCAGAAGAACTGAGAGTAGTGACACGAACAGACATCTACACACCGATGTTCATAGCAGCATTAATCACGATTGCCAAAAGTTAGAAACAACCCAGGTGTCCATCAACTGATAAATGGATAAACAAATTATGGTATATATACCTGATGGAATATTATGCAGTAGTAAGAAGAAATGAAGTTGTGAAGCCTAACAACATGGATAAAACTGGAGTACATTGTGTTGAGTGAAGCAAGCCAGACACAAAATGACAAATACTGTATGACTGTGCTATTATGACTTAAATATATTGTGTAAACTCATGGAGTTAATAATTAGAATATATTTCACCATAAAATAGGAGAGTAGAGAATGGAAAGCTGAGGGTTAATCTGTGCAGAATTGGTAAAAAGGTTATTTATAAATCTTGGGAAATGAGTAGAAATGGTTAGAGCATATCATGGTGTTTGTATCTAGCAGTGCTGTTGTATGGGTATGACAGTGGTTCAAAGGGATAGCCTAAGGTCATGTATATTACTAGAAGAAAAGCTTAAAAAGGTAACATGGGGCTGTATAAGATAGTAAAACCTCATGTAAAACAAGAATATGGTTGATATTGCATATATAAGACTGTTTTTACAAAATGTAAATATAAATATACTAGAGAGAAGGAAAAAGAATAGCAGCTATATACAACAGGGGAAGCATAGAGAGATTGAGAGTTGATGAGTTTTGTTTGTTTGTTTTTGTTTATTATTATTATTGGAATAATGAAAATGCTCTAAGAATGATTTAAGTGATGATTCCACTAATATGTGATTACAGCAAACACAATTGATTGTACACTTTGGATGGATTTATGCTTTATTAATATGTATCAATAAAATTGATTTGTTAAATTCTGTGGCTTAAATTACAAACAAAATTATAAAATAAGACATTTACATACCAACTCTAATATCTTATTCCAAAAATAGTTTTTTTCTCTAAAAGTTAATTTAACCATCCACTATTCCTTATTTTTCCTCACATTCTAAAGTAACTGTGTTTACACTACCAAGGACTATAAAAGAGTTTAATTGCCACTACCACCACCCAAATATATAATTGTATTTAATCCATGATAAAAATAGAACATTTTCAACTTTTAAATCTCCAAGGAACATAACCTTGTATACATGAATAGACTATAGGCCTCTTTTTTTTTTTTTTTTTTT
>JAQZBX010054664.1:0-18596 GCA_029593785.1 Cabassous unicinctus
CCTACTCTCTAGTTCATTGGACTTGTGCAAGCCAACAAACAAAAGGATGATGATTGACAATGCCCATCCCAAAAAACAGAAAGTATCTACAACTGCAAGCAAGTCAGTTCCACCCATCTGATCCATGGCATCTAAGCTCCCTCTCACTTTGAAGCATAGTAGGCATCACTGTCCCTATATCTTTAAGAATGAGGAATGAACAAACATAAGTGGGTAATGTAACTATGTACCAAAGGAAACTTATTATTATTCTAGTAATTGAAGAACTTGTAATATTGATATAAAGGCAGTGGTCATAAGAGCTTCTGACAGGAGGGAGAGGGAAAATAGGTGTAACATAGGGCTTTTTTAGGACATTGGAATTGTTCTACATGACATTGCAATGATGGATACAGGACATTATATATTTTGTCAAAACCTATAAAATTGTGCGATCAAAATGTAAACCATAATATAAACTGTAGACCATGCTTAGTAGCAATACTTTAATATGTGTTCATTATTGTAACAAACTAGTTTGTAACTAAACTAATGAAATGTTGTTAATGGGGAAAAGTGAGGGAAAGAGAGGGGTGAGGTATAGGGGAATCCTCCATATTTTCGATGTAACATTTACGTAAACTAAAGTTCTTTTAAAATAATATATATATATATATATATATATATTATTTTAATAATGAACAATAGCTTTGGAAAATTTAGAAAAAAAATAAAAAAACAAAGAAAGAAGGGCTGAGCACATTGGATGTTACCAGAGTGTACCTGAGACCATGTATTTCAAATTCCAAAACACATCAACAATTGAGTTTGTTCGGGGATTAGATTAAATAAAAATGCCTGGACAGAACTTTTTTGGAGTAATGCTTCCATAAATTGTTGAGCTGTCTTCTGTCTGTTATTTCATTTATTGAATTTGAAAAAAAGTTTGTATAAAAATAAATAGATAAAACTCATGAAACTTCACTGTTGACATAGAAGAGTGCCTGTCCAAGCAAATGTTAGACAAAATTGTCAGTTCTCGATGTTTTTCAAGCATTTAACCAGTTCTCTGTGATTCTGTAAATAAAGAGCATTAGTATTTCGTATGATTTACAAAGTTAGATAATCCATTTTGTGACATCCAAGTGTTTATTTAATTCATAACCTACATAGCTATTGATGTCTTACCATAATAGAAAAACATTTCACATTCATGTGATTGTTCAGGACATAGTATAGAAACAGAAATATAAACATGAAATTTAATGAGTTTGACCATGACAACATATAATATTTAAAATGCAAATTATATTCTAATTGAATTATAATGTTTGTGATTCATAAAATGTTCCACATATTTCTATTACTCTGAAAAATGTGTCAGACCAAGTAGAAAAGTGAATATATATGAGCGCAATATAAATTTCAATAAATGTGCTTTGTTGTCTAGCCTTTATGGTCTATTTTGTGTTGTGCTAGGGGATACTTTGAATCACTGGAGAACAGGTACTCAAGAGACTTTATCCTCATTTCTTGGATTTGCAGGAGAAAAGAATCACTGCAGTGGCTCAGAAGCAGAAACCTTTATAAATGTAAATCTATGGGATCCATCGCTAATGTTACAAAAGGCAATGTTTTCAATATCTAAATCAAGGAAAATCCCCACTAAGTGTAATTGGGTGTTTATCTGAAGAAAAGTACTTGGTTTAGTTCTAGCAGAAAAGCATTTCCCTTTTCTCAAATTCAGTGTCCAGAATCCAGCTTCTGAAGATATGAAAACCTTCCCTTCACGTTGAACAGATTCTTACAAATGCTCTGGTCTCATTCTTTGTTTGTTCCCATGTCCACCTCCTAGTAATGGTGGTCAAAATTGAACTGAGAGGAGCCCAGGACACAAATTCCATAGCTAAATCTCTCAGGATGCTCTTCACATAGCTGGTGGCTACCTCCACAGCAGATGAGCTTCCTGTATATACATACTTGGTTGTTTCACATCAACCACCAGGTGGTGCTGTCAATGATTATGCAGGGGCCTCTTTCTAGCGCCTTCTGATCCAGGCTTCCTACCTCTATTTCAATTATTTGAAATGGACAGGTTTCTTGATAATTTTCTCTGATATTTCCTCCTTTCTTCATAATCCCAGATCATCTGTGGGTCATCTAACACACTTACATAACATAATTTAAAAAGCAAAATTGATTATACATCAAAAAGAAAAGAAAATGAAATTCTTCTGAATGGTGATAAAGGATCACAAAAGGGAAATATTGAGGTTATTTTACAAATTATTTTTAATTTCATATCACTGTTGTAAAGTTCATGGTTCACATTATGTACATTGTGAATCCTTGTGAATTTTTCAAACATTTCCAAATCTTTGTTAATTAAATTAAAGAAAATATGAAAATCATAAAATGCCATAAATTAGAAACTGTGGTCACATTTGAAATTGAGGTATGTCATTCCAAACTGAAGTAAATGCAAAGGTTTAGTCTCTTGTCAAGCCACTAACAGAATCAAAATATATGTGCTATTAGGGCTAACAATAGATTAAAATGTCTTTTGGATAAGCTGATTATTCACATTTTTTAGGTGCATCTGAATTTTAGGCTTGTGTAAAACATAAAGGATATGATACCTTGGTCTTTAGATGATGTCTTTTATTTATGTTATACATACTGGCATATTTTTTAAAAAAGAAAGCTATTGTCCAGCTACACATAGTTTCTAGGGTAATTTCTAGTATGTATTCTTAAACAATTTTCTGATAATATATTTTTGCAATCAGGGAAAGAAATATTTTGTTAGGAATGATTGTGGCCACTTCTCCAAAATACATTTAATAGGCATTGCTTAAACCAGGTGCTCTCAAACTTCTGTACTGGCATTAAAGTCTTGATGATTTTTGTTGGCAGTGGTGGGTGCTGTCCTGAACAATAGGGTGTTTGGCAGCATCCTTGATCTCCAAACAACAAATGCCAGTAGCACTTCCCGTCCCACAGATATAGAAATCCCCAAAATTTCAACAGATATTACTTAGAGTCCCCTAAGGGGCAAAACATTCCTGGGTAAAAACCACTGGAAGTCAAATTAACATTTTCTTTTTAACTAGATAATATTCTTTTTAGGGCATAATGTTCAATTTGTTGCCTTCATTAAGTAAAAATAAGATCAGCTTAAAGAGGTGTGAATGAGTGTGAATAAGATGTGAGATGAAAACTCTCCAGTACAAAACACATACTGTTTTCTACCAGAACTGAGCTTATTTGATAAGCACTTTGAAGTCAGAGAATTCAAAGGAGAGGTGAGTTCTGAATCTCTTTATTTAATAAATTTTCTGAGATCTGCAAACTATGGCTAGGTGATAGCAAAATGGACAATTTCTACATACATAATCAAAACTTACTGCCTAAGAAACAACTATGTGTGTGCAATTTTGTCACCCCTTCACTCTGACCTTTAGGAGTTGTGGGCTTAGATTTAATTTTCATAAACCAGGCTGAAGAAGGGATTACTTTATGATTGCCTAGAATCAAATTATAGCCCTTGATATGTTGAAAAAACAGTGTCCAAAAGAAATTTCCAGGAAAAATGATCAGTATTTTCTCTGCCAACTATGTAGCTGCTGGATAGATGTTATTACTGAGCATTTGAAATGTGGCTGGTGTGGAGAAATAATATTTTGATATATAAACTTAAAAAATATATATCACTGAAATCTGTCTTACCATTTGCTTGTTTATTTTTTTCAAGTGACTGTCTATTGTCCTTTCATTTCAGCATGTTTTACAGAGCCAGTTTTGTAAAGTTTGACAGTAAATTAAAAAGTTAAATATACAAGCCCTTTTTTCCCAAGCACCATCCGGGAAGCAGTCTCCCTTTCTCCCTCCCTTTGTTCCCTGTACCAACAGAAGGTAGAGGAGGAGGTCAATGGCAGCAAAGGAAGGACAAATGAGGTGCGTTTCAGGGTAGGGGCTCAGTAGTGCCAAGCAGCTAGGAAAAGGCTTAGGGTCAGCAGTACCCAGTACTGGGACTCAGAGCAGGGGTGCGAGGCAACCTGATTCAACTTGATGGACACTTGCACCTGGTTAACAAGAACATCCAGAGCTGGGCCCCCCATTGCTGCCTTGATTGGCTACTCCCCAGCACTACCTCATCTTCCCCATGCCTCAGGTCAGCCTCCTTCTCCTCATTTGGAGGCAAGATTCAGCCCAGATATCATTGCCATCCTGCATTCACCTCACCATCAGCAACTCCTCCCAGTTTACCAACCAAAATGGAGTCATTCCTTGCAGAAAGCCACATCAAAGATCATTTCTTTGTAAATGACACTACTGAGGTTCTCAGCAGTGAGGTAGAGAAACCTAAATCAGGTGCATTCAAGCTGTAAGGACAATGCATGTATTAATGGGACTTGTGGAGTGTGTATTGAATGGCTCTAAGAGATTCCATCAAGCTCATCAGAGGGTGAAGATACTCCAGACGCAGTTGTTGTGAGTACTCATAAAAATGAACAGCTGTGATTTATCATGAGACAGGTGATGAACTGTCAGATCAGGACTGTCAATTAGAACATAAAGGGCATTGCTATTAATTGATAGAAGAAACTTCTTAGAATCAGAAAATGGTAAAGTCACTAATCACAAAATTGATGGATAAAAACAAAATGCATAAAATTCCAGGAAATCAGATCCAAAACAGAATAATTGAAGTAAATGCAAATCAAAATGTGGTGAAGTAGTATATAAAAGTTGCTACATTGACATTGATGTGGAAAGAAATAAAATAGGAAAAGCTCTACTAAATCATCTACAGGACCTTGCAAAGGGCCACTGCAGGAAACATGCAACAGATAGAAGTGGCTGGACTTTCCAAAGCTGTAGGGCTATGTCATGCATTTTGCTAAAGGGGCATTTTCCAGTGGCAGGAGTAGAACATTACTTTACAGTAAGCACCTGATTATACACTGATTATGGTATTTCCTTCCAGAAAGGCTGTGATCCTTCCCCAGTGGCCAAAAATGCCATCCAATATCTCTGCGATCCTAGTTTCTGGTCTCAAAATATGATCAATTTAAGTTCTTTGGTAATCAGCAATAAAGATAATAAGCCACAAATGTCTAAGAAGAATCCTGTTTGGGAATCCAGTTCACTGCCACGAGGTGGTTTATCTTCAAACCTGTTATGCAAGTTTCCAACACAGATCAACCTAGCTAGATTAGGACTCCAGCAAGGTGTTGGAGCAAAAGCCAACACCTTCATGTTTGACACATTTTCAAAATCACAGCCTCAAAACCAATGACAAGTTCTTCCTTCTCATTCTCAACATCTGAGATTCCAAAAAACAAGAATATATTATGACAAGCAATAGAGCCCAAACCCCTTAGATGACCTCATGGCTTAGCAAAATATAACAGAGTGGCAGATTAGCAGTGGACAGCCTCCCCATCAATAGCGAAGAGCACATCCTACCCTCCTTCTGGTCCCTCTACAACTAGTTCAGCAGGATATGATGGAAAGGCTTTTGGTTCACCTATGATCACTTCGAGCTCACCAGTGGGAGGTTCTTTAATCTTTCTTTTCTTTCACATATTACTGCTGAAATACTATTAATTTGGACAATATCATGTGGAAAAATACTACCACATGTCATGGCTAGTCAAGACTACTTCAAACAGTACCGTCTAATTACCCAATTCATCACGCCCATCTCCAGGCAGTGCAGGGCCTGTTATGCTAACTAGTGTACATCCCCCAATATGTCCTCCTAATGTCTCCAACTCTGGGGCCTAAGAAGCTTGGGTTCTTCTAGCACAGCAACAGGAACTTATTCAACAAAGTAAATCCTAGTGGTTGTGTTAGAGCTCATTCATATAAAAGAAGAAAACAGTGGCCCAAATAAAAATTATGATTTTCCTATTGTTATATGAAACAGGAATTAGATGAAGAATCTAGACCTCAAATACCAACTATCCAAGAAGCACATTTACATCCCTGATCTTAAATAGCAACAATCAGGGCTCAGCTTCTGAGACTCTGCTAACCCAGATGTTCAAGACAGGACAGCAGATCCATCTGAATTTCCCCAAGAAAATTTCTCAAATGGAAAGTTTGAGTGGCTGGATGCCTGCCAGAAGTCACAGTTTCATGTGAGAGGGACAAGGAAAGAGAGTGGCCTCACTGAGGTGTGGTGTGTAATTTGTCAGAATGGAGGGATATCTTGTGTTGTGAAAAATGTCTCCAAGTATTCCATCTATTTTTTTTTAGGGTCTTATATTTTTATTATTGGTAAAGAACAATGTTTAAAGGAAGGAGCTCAACATTTCTTCAGGGAAATGTAGTTTTTATATTCACATATCAAGATACTTATACTAAATGTGTGTGCAACATAAAGAGTTGAAAATAACTTGATGCTTCATCATATAACACATTGATATGAGACATTGAAGACTCATGTTGAAAGGGAGATCACAAGCAGGGACAAGTTTGATTTTAAGGGCCAGCTGGATACATTATGACAGCTGAACTTTGAATCTCACAGGACAATGGTATAAGAAAAACTTTAAATGTCATTTAGTTCAACCATCAAATCCTTATGCAGAGAAGACTTTGTGATTACTTGATGACAAGTGGTCTAGTTTATAGGTCACTCTGGTTCCCAGTTTGTCAGGCTTCCTGTGAAGGTCATTGTGAGATCCCGAGTGACAAAGGGAGGGAAAATGAAATAAGAAAATGCTTCTGAGAAACACAATTGGTTATCTCTTAACCTTTCCATGGTTTGGATTAGGAATTGTTAACACAGAGTTAGTAAGCAGGCCTGAGCATTTATAATCTTGTGCACAGAAATTTTCAAGTAGCTTCCACTGAATCAAAGAATATATAGCTAGTTTTAATTTTCAATTCTTTAATAAATTGGTTTAACACCTGGTCTGAAAGCCTATTGAGCCTTAGTAAAAGCACCAATTCTATTTCCATTGTTAGTTCTCTTTCAATTTTATGTAAAAGGTACAGTTTCATTAGAGGAATTAGGTAGCTAATTCTTTTGGAAAGATTCAGCTGTCACTGAGTAACACTCTTTTCCTGCCCCATCTATTTTTTCTTGGGTCCACATTGACAAATTTTCCAAGTGGAAAGTGGATTTGTACTTTCTGCTGAGATGTATCTAAACCAGAAGTTGTATATGGTTGGGGCAATGCCAGTACTAACATGGAAAAAAGAAAACTGAAGGCACTGTTAATTTAGCTACCAGTAGATAAAAGAAGTGTGAAGAGCTGCATTTATTTCTTTATATTCATGCCAAGAGCATGTTTTTTCCAGACCCAGTTCCTCTTACTGTGCCTGATTATTATAAAGTAATTTTAAATCCAGGGGAATTGTTAACCATCAAGAAAAGACTGCAGGCTTAGCCCAGAGATATTGTGGGTTTGGTTCCAGACACCTGAAATACACCCAATATTACAATAAAGCAAGTCATATGAATTTAGGTCTTACCTGTCAACCAAAAGCTTCACTGTCCCTATCATCCTGAATTTTCAGGAGAGGTTAAATGAATAATTGGCATCATAAAACTTAATTAGCTAAATTCATGGAATCCTTCAATCTAACATGGTCAAAATCCCTACACATAGTCATATTAACTCTAAGAGTCACTCATTTTAGATAACAAAAATGATATTCATTGGAAATTTTAACAGGGAGACCTATGAATGTAAACTCTGGAATATATGAGCCCTGACAAATAAAAGGAAATAGGTAATCTATAACTAGGAATTAATCAAAATCTTAAAGAAAAATTAATCCTTTGTAAAACACTCCTTTTACAGTGTTTCCAGGACATGAAGACGTTCAGAACTGCAATCTTCAGCCCAGTGATTTTGCATATTGGAAATTACACCTCCATAAAAATGCACTCCAATCTCACTGGAAAGGATAGATACTTTTAACTAACCCATGTTCAGTTAAATTTGAAAGTATTTATTCTTTGATTCATATTTTTAACTTAAAGAAATGTCCCAGCTCTGCCTGGAAATCTATTCCTACTGGGGACTAAAAGTTCAAAATTCTGAAGAATGAGATGTAGATGCCATCTGGTGTAGACAGCTATCCCAAGACCCAGGACCAGAACTTTGTAAATAATACACAGTGGTTATCTTAGGTCTATGTCATCCAGAAGACGCAAATGGTGTCAGATATAACCCAAGAACAAGAACTGATTTTTATCAGACTGAAAGAAAATCAATAACACTGCTATAATCTTAATTATTATCCTATTAATTTTCTTATTTGCATTTTTTATTCCTCACTAACTTCTTTTTTGTACCCCAGGCCATCTCTGTCCCTTTTAAACTTTTCATTTTCATCCTCACCTTCTCTTCCTAGTACATTGCCATGCACCATAATTTTTCTCAGCCATACAAAAGGATGCTGACCAGGCAATCTTATCAAATTGCTAATTTAGACCTACAGAAAGGCTACAATTATTGTTCACACCCATAGGCACTTATTTAGTCGAATTTTAGATATTGGGGAGAATCGTTCATTACATATTACAAACCAGAATAATTGCTTAGTTTCTTTGTTTGTTTGTTGCTTTTTTAATAGTCACTAAAATGTGTCATTCATTTTCTCATTTCCAGCTGCCATCATCTCTCAATATGCTAATGTGTCAAGCTCACAATATTGAAGCTTGCACTTATGAAATTTATTTCTGTAATGATCAAATTAATTCTAATTCTAATTAATGGCTAAGAGTCATCTTGAAAATTTCATTTTTGCTCAAAAAATGACTTTCTCTAAGCCAAACTCAAATAAACTAACTACCTTCACCCCTATATGGAATATGACTTCCAGGGATGAACCTCTCCAGTGATAAGGGAGTAATGCCAAATGTTGATCAGCAATGATTATGGAGAAAGATTTTGCTCAAAAGGGTAAAATGTTAAAAGACATAAAACCAAATACAGGTTCTATGACTGAGAAATTTCCACTTGTAAACAGAGGTTATTCTGGAGGTTATGAAGCTGTAGGTCTCATCAAGACATCACAAAGTGCCATAGCATGCAAAGCCTCAAGCAACAATGTTCCTCTATACCCTAAAGACATATGAATACTATAAAGAAGTTACATGACTTTATGGAATCAATACTCCCCAGGTGGGCTCTATCTTAGAGTCTACTTATCACTTGCATTTAAGCTTATCATTATTATTTCTTTTACCTATTAATTTTATTTTGTTATAATAAGGGCTTCATGTTCAGGGAAGGTTTAGATCACAGAAGGCTTACAAGGGGGACTGCAGTGGCTTATTGGTGGGGGTTGTCTGGGATGGGGGATTCATGGGAGTAAGTCCATCTGAATTTACATGAAAGATATATAAAATTATTCAATTGATCAAGGGATGGGGCATGGCCAGGGTGGGAAGACAATTACTCAATAAATGAGGGAATCTGAATTCCCAGCCTGGAGAGCTCTGTTACATTCCCCAAGGGAGCAGCAACAGTCCCCTGAGTGCAGAGGCAGTATCTGGCAAAAGAGGATGGCCCACTGATGGGTTCTTGTTATTGAGGACTAGCCTTATGAGTATTTGCTCTTCTAATTGAAACTTAGCCTACTGTTATGGTGTGCCTAAGGTTTGCCACCTGAGAGCCTCCTTGTTGCTCAAATGTGGCCTCTCTCTAAGCCAAACTCAGCATATGAATGCATTACTCTCCCCCCAATGTGGGACATGACTCCCGGGGATGAACCTCCCTGGCAACGAGGGATTAATACCACGTGCCAATGGGCAACATGATTGGAAAAAGACCTTGAATAAAAGGGGGGAAAGGTAAAGGAAAATGAGTTCACGTGGCTAAGAGACTTCAAAGAGAGTCGGGAGGTCATCCTAGAGGTAATGCTTACGCACACCTCAGTAGGATCTCATAGAACACGAAAATGGATATCACCCCACACAGAGGGACCCCTGAGGGCTTTGGAAACTCCCAGGTCCTATATAAGTGGGGATAGTCTCAGAGATTGATGTCTAATTAGTGGGCTCTTCATTGGAATCTGTGCTCCTGAGAGTGAAAGAGTTGGACTCAAATAAGTCCTCCCTGCATATGGTCCCTCAGTCCCTTCTATTCAAACCTATATGTGATGCTGGAGTTGTAACGTGTACTTCCAGAGACTGTATCCTCTGGCCCACTTATGTGCCAGCTGTGCCTTGAATCTCAGTGGAGCTGCAACTCCTACCCTACAGCTCAATGGACTCATCCAAATAACCTGGCGAGGAGACGATGATGAGCAACGGCCATTCCAGGGAATGGAAAGGGCCTGCAGCTGAAGGCAAGATAATCCTATTCACAGTATACATGGGATATAAGCCCTCTCTCACTTGGAGGTGGAGTGGACATCACATTCCAAGTCCCCTCAGGTTTGGGGGAGGAGCTGTGGACTAGAGTGGACTTGGTGGTGTTCTGTTGCAGACATATTATGATTCAAGCATTGGAAGAAATTTTAACAGTGAGATGGAGCTGGTGGCCACTGGGTGTTTTGGGGGCAGGGAGAGGAGGGGCAGTTGAAATACAGGGGCTTTTGGGGCCTTGGGGATAGTCCTGAGTGGCGTTGCAGTGACGGATATAGGCCATTTTCCATCAGAATATACCATGCAGAACTGGGTGGGAGTGAGTGTGGTCTGTGATGTGAACTGTGGTCTATGCTCGGTGGCAAGGCGCCAGGATGTGTATATCCATTGCGAGTGTAGTACCACACGGATGGGGAATGGTTGTGTGGGATGTTGTTGGGGGTGTGGTCGGTGGGGAACATGGGAATCCCTGTAATTTCTGAGTAATATTTAGGTAATCTTAGCACCTTTAAAAATACATACATACATACATATGTGTATATATATATATATATATATATATATAACATTTATATAAAGATGCACATATATGAATATGTATTTATATATCATTTTACAAACATTTGTATGTGTTATGAAAAATTGGATTTTTACCCACAATAAAGAAGGAAAAATAAAGAAAAGAAAACTATTTTCCTACAATTTCATGGCTACATTCACAAGTATTGATTTTTCCTATGTTGCCTGAGCCCAGAAACCCAGGGTTACTAATCTCTTCAGGAATAAAGAACAGGATCTCTAGAGTACTTTCAGCTTTACACCAAGGATTTCCATCTCTCATATCCTAATCTATGCCCTTAACAAGCATGAAGCAGCCAGAGCAGTTGTCATCCAAAGTCACTCTAGATTTGGGAAGATACAGGAAAATTAGGACAAAAACAACATGTTCCTCAGACACAGACCCTATCTGTATGGGAAACATGAAGGAAAAGCAACAAGGAGAAAATGGAACTAAGGTAATGTGAAATATTAGCATCCTGTATTGACCTAAGTTCCTATGCAAAATAGGAAATTCACAAGGGAATAGCAGAATAAGTGGCACCAGCAGCATAAGTAAGACAAGGATCAACAATGTTTATATCAATGTTCTCTAAATCTGTCCATTTTACTTCCTTCTGGATTTTCCAAATTCCCTTGTTCCTGCAATTTGTGAATCCTACAGTCTCTTTCCATAATCCTTATTCAAGGATCCTGTCTTCTTATAATAATAACATATATTTTTCCCTTGTTTCTCTACTCTCTTCTTAAATTAGTCAGGATAGGAATGATTATTTTCACTAAAGAGTTCTACAAAGTTGTTTTGAATTTCTTCTTTTCTTCTTTTTCTGGGTTCTATGGGATTCTATTTTCTTGCAGTGACTGGAGTCAGTTTTAAGTAGATGCAAATTCCAAGCAGTAGAGGCCTGTAAGGGTGATGTGATCCCCCTTGACCTGGAGCAGAAATTTTCAAACTGGGATGTGGAATTTTCTTCTTCAAAGAAGTTTCATCATACCCCAGACCCAGCTGGCCTCTTGGGAGAGTTTTCTTTGTGCAGTTATTGTTTTTGTTCTCCATTTGTTTAAGTCCAAGGTTATTAGGAACCTGAAATATAGAGTAGTTATGGCAGGTGCCCTGGAATTAGACAGCTGGGTTTTGAATCCCACCTCCTCCAGTCAGTAACTTGGTGATCTTGGCAGAAGCCGTGACAGCTTTCTTTCCTCCCCTGTAAAGTGCGTGACCTAATTGGGAGATCTATAAATTAGCTAATCCTTGTAGAACACCTAGAAGGTTCAAGGCATCAGCCCACTCTTCAGATCACACAGTGGACCAAGTTATTTTGGACACATTTTAAGGAGACGTTAGAGTGTAGATGCCTTTGGTAAAGGATGGGCTTTAGTCTCCTTAAACTAGAGGCAGGGCCCCAGCATCAATTGTTCCTTCTCCTTGTCAAGTTTTAAATCTCTGCCCTAACTTTCAGGACTCCCCAAGCCCAAGCTGGCTTGGCAAGAGGGACCCCCCCACTCCAGGGCAGCTGTGTGCAGAAAACTCACATTCTGTGGGCAAGGTTGAGGGGGCTCTATGATTTAACAATAAGTCATAGTTGTCCTTTTTTTCCATTTTGCAGAAAAATTAAACTCATGGATAATTCAAATATATTCTTCTTAAAAAATTTCTCAAGGTGAGCAGGTGTAGTTCAGTGGTTGAATGCCTGTTTCCCATGCATGAGATCCCAGGTTCAATCCCTGATACCTCTTAATAAAACAAAACAGAAAACAAAAAAATTATTTGAAAACTGGTACCACTAGTTTATTTTTGGAAGTTGTAAAAGATATTTGCTGATTTCCAAAACAAACAAACAAACAAACTTATATAGGTTTACCCGGTGCATGAAGTCCATTGCTCTGACATCAAAATTTCAGAATCAATTGAAGAATTAATTATGGGATCCCATTAACTAATTATGTCCCTCATTGTATTGAAGCTGTTCTTAATTCTCATCACATTCAGCACCTTTTAACCATTAGATTAACTTATTATGAAATCTTCTTTTTCCCCTCCCAATTTGCCTGTGTTCATTGTCACAACCTTAATAATGCTACTTTACCTATTTATTTTTTTACAGGTTACATGTAGTGCCAATTTCATTTGCAAATATTAACGTACATCAAGTTCACAAGTTACACCTCTGTCACAGCCTTGGCTATATCAGAACTTGAAATATCGAAGAATTCAGCTGTACTTGAGTGCTTATTTTAGCATGCTTAGGGGTGGCATACCTGTTCTTGATAGTCACATGTTTTTGTAAGCCCATGAATTCACCATGACTATATTCTTAGCCAGGTGCTACATAACAGGAAGAAGGGATTCTTCAGTGTATGACAGGTAATGCTGTTGAGCTGGTGTCCATTCACAATTATCAAGAATTTTCAGTGCTAAGCAAAAAGCTCCTGATGCAATTTGAGAAGGATGAAGGTGCACCATATCATAGTCCAACATAATCATTTCCATCAGGTATTTGGCCAAAGTATGTTGACCACCATAAATCTCTCCTATCTTTGATGTTTTCTGAAGGAAGTGCAGGCATAGAGGATGATTCAGACCAAAGTTTAAAGCTCTTAGAATCTTCATTTCCTTCTGTCTGATCTGGTGTTTAGTGTAAGTATGACCAGTCACAAAGGCAAAGTTGCCAATTTCTGGAGGATACATTTCTTCATATTTGCTTGCAATAAATATAGGCAGTGACACCAACCAGCCGCAACATCTTTTTGGGCACACAATAATACTGCATGAACTGATCATGATGGAAACTATCATATACATGGTCTCCTGCAGCAGCCTGAAATTCATTTGAACCTGCACTAGCCAGTCAATTAGAATCGCTCTTACATCTCCAGTGACTTCCCAACCCAGGACGTATTTTGGTCTGAATGCTTGCTCTTCCTCAAGTTGTCTCAGATAAGCAAAGATTTCTTTCTTGTATTAACTACAAAGGTTTGGATAAGCTCCATCTTCTGCATCCACATCCCTAACTGCAAGAATTGCATCAGAGAAAGCCTGGCACAGATATTCTTCTCCAGGGGCACATCCAGATGTTTCCATTGGGCTTGAAGGAGCATCCACCAAAATAGACTCAGGCAAAAGTTTTTCTTCTTTTTGGCCTCCAACTCTGGCTCCGGCTCCAGCACAGGCAAAGGTGCTTTTTCCCCAGATGTTTTTGTATTTTTTGAGCACTAACTTTCTGACAACTGAAGTTCTTGCTTCCTTTTTCAGATGTATTTTGGCCTGTGGCTCTTCACTGACTTTGTTACCAATGTCTCCAAGACAGATTCTTGACCTCAGCCTGATCTAGGAGGCTGCAGCAATGGTCAAAAGCCCTAGCTTTCTGCCTGCCATAGTGATCTTCATCTTATTTTCAGCATTAATCCTCGTGCTTCTTGTGACTCAGAGCACCATGAATTCCTCGTTCCCAGGCAGCAGTTCAGAGGGGAGCAGCAGAACTCAGGAGTCCCTGAGGAACCACAGACTAGAGGCCACTATGGAACAACACTTGTTCTTCTGCAGCACACTAGGAGTCCAGCTGCCTCAGGTTTAAACCCTGTACTGCTCCCTACTTATGGGCTTGTTTGTGGCACGCTCTTTCTTCCCATTGGGGGCTGCCTGCTCCTCCTTAAAATGCATTTCCTGGAGGATCTCGCAAAGATTCTTGATAAAGAGGCAGGGTCAGAGGGCATGTGGTGGCAGTGGGGGTGAGGGTGGGGGTGAGGTGGTGGTGAGGTGGTGGTGAGGGTGGAGGTGGGGGTGAGGATGGAGATGGGGTGAGACAGAGCCTCTTGTGGTCTAGTTCAGCAACTGAGTTCTCTGGATAACTGTTTCTGCCACTTGGAAAGGCTTAGATGCTTGGGGAAGTGAGGAAAGAGACCTTGTTGTCTTTGAAAAGTGACAGTACAGTGAGCCACAGTTTTAGAAGCCTGATAAGCAGTTATGGCTTTAGTCCTCCTTATTGATACATACTTTCATCTTCCACATTGACATGTAGTTAATAATATGAAAGGCTTTGATATACATTATTTTCATTTGATTATTCCAATACCTGTCTCATGTGGAAGAACTGAAGCTCAGAGAAGTTTAGGTGACTTTCAAAGAATCATAAACAATAAATGCGGGGATTGGAACAGGTTTTCGGATTTATGTTGTTTCCACAACATTGCCTCAAGTATAATGG
The DNA here is from genome assembly GCA_029593785.1 of Cabassous unicinctus. NCBI lineage: Eukaryota > Metazoa > Chordata > Mammalia > Cingulata > Chlamyphoridae > Cabassous > Cabassous unicinctus. Next base: position 15,082 of record JAQZBX010054664.1, read on the forward strand.
CAGCTTCTTAAACTGCCAAATTAATTAAATCAATCAAATTGTTTCCCAACACCAATTCTTTCTTTTTAATTTTATTTAAGTTAGACATACTTTCAAACTTAGAAAACTTGCAAACGTAAAATATTACAAGGAATACCTGTATACTCTTCACCTAGATTTGACTATCTTTAACATTTTACTGCATTTGCTTGATCAATTTCTCAACCTCCCCCATTCATACAGCATATATATATAGAGAGAAAGAAACAGATGAGAGCAGGTTATATATATCATGATCCTTCATCAATAAATTCTTCAGTGTGTATTTCTTAAGAAATTTATATCATTATAATATTTTATTCACTCTAGTTTATATTCTAACTTTTATTCATCTAATATGTTCCTTTATAGCATTTTCCCTGTATAGGATTCAGTCTAGGGTCAGATGTTTAATTATCATGTCTTTTTAATGTCTTCTAATCTGAACAATTCCCAAAGCAAATGTCTTTTTTATGAGAATGATATTTTTTTGAAGAAAAATGACCACATCTCATTTTTTTTAGAGAACTCTCTCATTTTAGTGTTTCATGATTCCTTGTGATTTTAATTCGTACTATGCATTACTGGCTATAATACTGCAAGACTGATGTATTCTTCTCAAGGTGTCAAATCTGCAGAAATACAATGCCATATATCTCTCACAGGTGATATTAATTTTGATCAGTTTTTCAAAGTGTTGCCTGGGTTTTCCACTGTAAAATTACTGTGTTTTTTTTTTTTTGTCCCTTGCAATTAATAATGTATCTGTGAGGAAACACTCTAAAACTATGGAAATATTCTGCTTCTCTTCAAATTTTCCCCTGGATTTCACATCCATTGATGATTCTTGCCTGATGCTAACTTTATCAAGATGGTTGCAAATGAGTTTTCAATTTCAACAAACCCTCTGAATTTGCCATTAAGCTCCTTGCCTTCTACTGTAGGAACCAAGAGATTTCACTTCTCCATTTATTTACTTATTTATCTACTTATTCTTAGTATGGATCCAATTTTTATTTTTCCTGAAAGAAATTATGATTTTAGACTCATTATTAGTATGATAAGAATACTGGTAAGGTTTTTAGATTATGCAAAATCTTGCTAATTGTATCATATCACAAGAAATAACTAATGACACTTTTCCACTAAATAAGTAGTCAAAGAAAAGGTCCTTGTGCTGGTAGGATTAAGTACAATTTATCCATATAATTTTATAGGTATATGGTTTAAATGATTTTCAGATAGTTGTAAGCCTACCAACAAAATTTTACAACATTACAGGTGGTGCCCCTTGAATATTTTGTATTTATACTGAGATAATATCACTATCTATGAAATAAGAAGAAATATGCCCTCTAGAAAGCATTTACAATCCATTTTGGGGTTTTAATAGTAATGGTAGTCTCTCAGATAACCTAATCTTTCATCCCTGTGCCTTTCAAAATGCAAATCCTCAATCAGCAGTTAGAGACTGGGACTTCCCTATCCTTTTGCAGAGGATTTTCCCTTGGCTTGAAGTTTCCTGGTTTAGAAAGCTGCATTCGAAAATGCTTCTTACATTTCCAATAATAGTAATGAAACGGTGTAGTTGAGACTGTATCTGCTATACAAGCTCTTCAAAAAGTTTTAACTGGCTTGCTATAGTGGAACTGGTCAATAGAATCACTTATAGATGTTTAATGACCAAATAACTTGCTGTTTTGTACAGAGTAATACCAGCAATTGCATTTGGATAAATGATTCAGTCTGTGAAGGACCCCTGTGCAGTTCTGCTGCCAAACACTCCACCATTATCTCCTCAGGCCTCAGACCAACTTGGCCCTGAAAATATTTTTAAGAGAAACTTCTCTGGAAAAAAAAAAACAATCAAGGGATCCCAAATTTAAGAACAAAACAATCCAAGTCAGGATGGGTGCAAACCAACATCACAGGGTGTTTCCACACAGGAGCAGCCAGGAGAGCTCAACCCTGGCAGCACCAGCATTGCCATTTCCATGGCCAAACTGTTTGTGATTTGAAGAGACTTTGGGACTTGAACCATGCCACTAGCCTGGGGAACTGTGTCCATTGCTTTCATGTGGAAAGTGTGCAGAAAGCTGGTGTCTTTCAGCTCAAAGACAATGGGTTGACCAAGCTCTTCTATATGATGGGTTATCTACTTCTGAAGCAGGCTAGTAAGATAGACAATCAATAGATTGATCTGAAACCATGTGGATATCAATACCCTAAGATGGCTGCTGGAAGACACTAGCGAGATTTCTCCTGGAAGCCAGAAGCCCCAAATATTCTTCAGAGGCCTTATATTTGACATTCCTGGGGGATTGATGGGTGGGGTAATCAATCAAAACAGCGAACACCTGGGACTATTTCCATGCCATTAACAAAGGGGTGGAATAATTAATAGTTTAAAAACCAGGTGCAAAACCTTTCTAGGTCCTGCTGCTCTTAGCCTTTGTGGCTTTTGAGCCCTTGTCTCGCTGTGTCCCCTCTGCATGGATCAACACGCAAGTAAAACCTGGGCATTTAAAATCTATAATGGGAAACTGTAGTATATAAATCAGCTCTCTTTATCACTCTTCAGCCCCTTACACTCTACCAGAGATCCATGATCTGCTATTTTCTCCTGTTTCTCTACCCTCCCTCCCTTAATAAATTACTGTCCTAACAAACCTGATGTGCTCTTGAAATTCATTTCTGCAGCATAAGTCAAGAACCTAGACTAAATCTGGTCACACTTCTATTTCTGATGAAACTCTTCATGAGTGCATAACTTTAACTGACCAATTGTTAACACCTAGAATAGATTTACAAAAATCCCAATTTTTAATGCAGATAATATCTGGTATACAGATGGCAACTACTGCAAAGATAACTCAGGAATCTGTCATGTTTAATATGCTAATACCTATGACCATGAAATAATACAGATTCCTTAACTTATTCTCTGTCAGCCTAAAAAGTTGGACGTTTTGCCCACACAAGTGCCTGTATACTTTGAAAGGGAAATAGAGTGTTACGTATAATCTGATAGCCAGTATTCCTTTGGGGTTGTTCCTGATTTTGGAATGTTATGGAAACAAAGAGGTGTTTTATTTTTAAATTCTACTGTTTGGAGAATGGCTCTTATGTAATGGAATTGCTAGATGATATACTATTACTAAAGGCTATAGCTATACATAAAATTCCTGGTCATTCTTAGAGAAATACAGAGGATTTCCACTGTCAATAAAGCTTCAAAAATTGCAATTATACAATCTTGTACTATTCTTGTGCCAATAAAGCTGCAGAAAATGCAGTTATAAATTCTTATCCAATATCTGTTTCTATATTGACTTTTGAACCAAATAACTCTATCAGAAAATTGAAAAAAAAATCTTTGAGTCTCAACAAAGTGATTCTTCCCAGGAAATGGAAAAGTAGAAAAATGCTGGCTGATTTTTTGAGCTGCAGCCAAGTCAAGATGTGGAGCGAATTGTAAACCAGTAATCCCTACTTTC
>JAQZBX010054665.1:0-18595 GCA_029593785.1 Cabassous unicinctus
ACTGGGAGTTCCTGGTGTTCGAACCCAGGTCCCTCTATATGGGAGATGGACACCCAATCATTTGAGCCACATCCATCCCCCTGCTGTATGTCTTAAGGTTGACCAAAGATACCTAGAGTTAGTCTTTTCCCATACAGGATGGTCCTATAATAAATCAGACTTAGTTTATCACCAGCATTCTAAAAACCAGACCTAGGGAGAAAAATTAGGTCTGGGGACTCATGCATGATTTCTAATATAGTGAATGTTTAGCCTACCCTGATTATCACAAAATCAGGTCAGTGAGAATATTTGCACTCTTCCTAGTTATTTTTTATGGGAATTCAAGTGTTTTGACTTCCAGGAAACACAGCAAGTAAGATGTATCATACTGGTTTCCTTATTGCTCAGTTTTGAAGGCCTCTAGAAGATGTATGGATACATATCAAATATATAAATTTGCAGTCATTGCTTAAATTATAACTTTAACTTCTTCATTTCAAAGGCATGTAGTAACATGTCAGCATATAGTCTTTGTAGCAGCATGAACTTTTAATTAAAATGTTATTAAAATTTTTTTCATTAGAATTCATTCTTCAGTATAGCATTGCTTTAATTTCTTTGACTAAATGATTTCTTTGCAGCTACTCTATCAAATTCATCACAATGCCTCAAAAATTAATTATTTTTCCACATCACTTTTGGATGGTAGTTTTAGTTTTTCAATTATAATTGCATGAAAACCCTAAATCTTACTAACCTCATCCATTGTATTGTGTAATAGAATAATTATTCTCTGTGGTGGTTTCTATTTTTTGATACCACATTATGTACTTCCTTTGAAAATGACATGTGACACCAAACCTTTCTCATGGCATTTTTCATCTCTATTTCTGAGAGTATAAATTAGGGGATTGAACCTAGGTGCAATGATGGTGTAAAATAGAGCAAATATTTTATCCTCAGGGTAAGTGTTAGGTGGTCGAAGATAAGCAAAGGTTGAAGGCCCAAAGAATAAGACAACCACTGTGATATGAGACCCACAGGAAGACATGGCTTTGTGAATTCCCTCAGCTGAATCATTTCTTAAAGTGAATAATATAATGACATAAGAAACAAATAAGACAGCAAAGTTTACCAAAGGTGATCATATTGGAATTGGCAACCACAAGGACATCTGTGATGTAGGTATCAGTTCAGGCAACTTTTAGAAGTGGGAAGATATCACAGAAGTAATGATCAATTACATTTGGGCCAAAAAAAGGGCAACTGCAGTGTAATAGACAATTGAGGAATTGAATGGACAGCCCTTCCTGTCCAAGCAGCTAAGACTAGAAGATTGCATCTTGTTCTGTTTATGATAATCATGTAATGTGGGGATTTGCAGATTGCAACATAGTGACCAAAGGCCTTGGCAGTAAGAATGAAAACCTCAATACTTCCAAAGAAATGAATGGTAGAGACCTGTAACATGCAATTACCATAAGAGATGGTTTTTGTCTCCACTATCAAGTCACTGATCAGTTTGGGTGTAACACTGGAGGTGTAACAAATGTCCGTACAGAATAAATGACCAAAGAAATAATAGTACATGCATTGGTAAAAAGGGAGCTTCATCAAATGGAGACAAGAATCAGGAGGTTTCCTACCAAGAGAGAAATACAATAGAATAAAATGAGCAGAAAACAAAATATTTGCATATATCCTCATCATAAGAAAGTCCCAAAAGAATGAATTCTGAGATGTTAATGTGACTTTCCATGTGTTTCAGTTTGATATGTATTGTTGGGTATCTGAAAAGAAAAAACAAAAAATTTAGATGATCACAATATTTTAAAATTTACCACAAGAATGGGTGGACACACATAGAATATTAATATTAATTATTTTTACCTAAAGAATTATGCTGCTTTTAAAACATATCTCATTGTATAAAATATTGTGGAATTATTTTATAATAGGAACAATTAGATATTTTATTAAATTATTTGGCCATTAGAGATGAAAGTTTAAGTGTTAGTTTGGTCAAAATAATACATTTTATTCCTGTTAATTATATTATTTGGAAAACAACACATGTTTAATTTACCTCATAAAAATAAAACTTTTTGACATATTTTTAAATATATTGCTGTAGCCACAGAGTCCACTTTCCACCTTCCAGCGTGAACTGGAAAACTTCCATGAATCATCCAAAAGTGAATCAGAAAATACAAATGTTTAAAACACCCATTTAAAGTGGTAAAATTTAATTTGGAAAAGCCACCAAGAAAATAATTATCAAACACAGAGTGTTTAACAGTTAAATGTAAATAAATAATATTGAATAAAAGGAATGGTTCATTATCTTACCTTTTATTTATTGTAACTGATACCAATTGTTTGTTAAGAAATGGTATATTGCTAATTGTCAAATATACATATTTACTTAAGATAAATTGATTTAAAAATAATTTCTATATAAGTACATTTGTGAACTATTTAAACTAGGTCACTCGATTGATCCAAGTTCATAAATTCAAGTAAAAGTCCGTTAGATCACAGGGATCTCAGTAAATTTTCAAAATCTGTACTTTATACACTATTGACACTAGCAGATAGGTATCTGATACTCACTCTGTTAGGTGCTGCATCTCATGCACAAGAGCAGAGCTGGGGGAAGGTGTCATGTTGTGCGGCATTGGAAGGAACTACTGGGAAGCCTCACCTCCATAGAAAAGATTATGGATTTCAACAAGTTACCGGTTCACCCAGTCAGTATTCCTGAATATTTATGTAAAGTTCTAACTAGTAGCTAATTTAAATTAGAATTCTCAGATTCCAAATCATTTTGAAATAATTGTAGTGCAGTTTTCCCAAAATGTACATTTCTTAGTTCAAGATTCTAGCTTGTTCTCTATATCATGATAAATATTTAATCCAAAATAGTACCTAAAATCCCATCCTGCATTCCAAGGGACAGGCTACTTTGATCACTTCTTTTAACAGAGGTAAAACGCAAATGTGAGTAGATTCAGTTGAAAAGAACAATTGTCATTAAAATGTATATTTTTGACTGGAATCTTTGTTGGAGAAGAACTAACATTTCTGGAAAAGATGGCTGGGAATGGAAGAGGAAAAAAATAAAAGAAAAAAGAACACTTTTCCTTCATATGCATATCAAGGTAGAATGGCACCACACAATTCTATGGGTTTTGACAAAATGCACAATGTCCTGTAGTCATTACAATGTCATGCAGAAGAATTCCAATGTACCCAAAATGCCCCATGTTATATCTATTCTTCCTTCTCCCTCCCCTCAGAACCTCTGTTGGCCACTGTCTTTATATCAATGATACAAGTTCTTCTATTGCTAGAATACTAATAAGTCCACTTTAGTCCATAGTTGCATTCTTGCGTAATGTTTGTTCATTCCTCAATCTTGAGGATTTTGGAATGGTGCTGCCCATTCTGTTTCTGATTGAGAGGGATCTTAGGTCCCATGAGGCAGATGGATTGAACTGTCTTTTTTGCAGTTGTGTATTCTAACTGTTTTTTGGGATGGACATTGTCCATCATCATACTTTTGTTAGTTGTTCTGGGCGAGCCTAATGAATTGGAGAGTAGGAGTTGCAACACTTGCTGAGATTCAGGGCTCAATTGGCACATGAACTGACCAATGATATAAGTCTCTGGGACATATATTTAATGAATATAGTGCTAAGTATAGGTTCAAATAAAAGGGGCAGAAGAGCCATGGGTAGGGAAATTATAAATGAGTCTAACTCTGTTACCTTGGTGAGCATATCTTCCTAAGTAAGGACCATTGATACAGTGCCAAATGTCTGAGATTGTCTGTCCTGCCTATAGTGTGTAGATTTCTCTAGAGCCCTCAGGAGCCTTGTTGTCTGAGGCAATGTTTTCTATGGCAGTCAATGAGATCCTTCTGAGACATGTGTAGGTGTAACCTCTGGAATGGCTTCCCAACTCACTTTGAAATCTCTTAGCCATAAAAACTCATTTATATTTAATATTTCCTCCTTTTGATCAAGGTCTTTTTCTAAATGCATTACTAGTTGGCACTTGGTAATAATTCCTCAGTGCCAGGAAGGCTCCTCCCCAGAAGTCATGTTACTCACCAGGGGGAAGGTTGTCTTTTGTATGTCACTGCATTGGCACAGGTTGTAGAGGCTTGGCCCCAAATGCACACACTGAAGTTCAGACAGCCTTTTCCTCTTTTCTTTATACAAATCCATACATTATAGGTTTTCTCATACATTTAAAACTTTAGATCAGTAGTTTGTATACCTCATCTAGTTCAGATCAGCTTGTTAAAAAGATGATAATAATTTATTAAATAATTATTAGATATATTAAGTTAATTATATCGATTAATCCTCACCATAATATATAGTTTAAAATAAATATTGTGTGTCCCATTATTCAAATAAGAACACTACAGCTTCTAGAGCTTAAACAGTATCTCAAAAGCTTAAAAGTAGCATTGGCCTTTTTTCAATGAAATAAAATGGCATTTCTAAGTTTAATTTTTGCTTCCAAAATTTGAAAAATAAGGATTGATCCTGAGTCAATACTGAGTAAATTCTAGAACTTAAGAATGAATGATATAAGAATCCAGTGTTTATCACCCACTTTAACATAATGCCTGCTACTGGCCACTTTTCAATCAAGCTCAACAGCATTAGTATGCACAAGTTAGCTGGTCATACCTCTAACCATCCTTCCTACACAAAGATACATACCTGGATGCTATCTAAAAATGTGTGCAGGTGCCTCAAGTACAATGGAGAAAATTGTAAACTCAAACCTGAATTCATCTCTGGTCATCTCAGATCTGTTGCCTTTAAAGTTTTAATTTTGATGAGGTCAGATGTATCTCACTTTTTTTATGGGTCATTCTTTTAGTATCATATTTAAGGACTTTTTGCCTAATCCAAGGTCAGAAAGATTTCCTCCCCTGTTTTATTCTGAATATTTTGTACATTTTTACATTTTATATACAGTTCAAATCCAGTTTGAATTAATTTTATACAATGATATAGTTTGAAGTTCATTATTTTGTACACTATATTTTTTCATCAACATTTATTGAAAAGATTATTCTTTCTCCACCAATTGCCTACATAACTTTGTTCAGATTTTGCTGAGAATGTATGTGCAGGTTTACAATCTTTAGTCTGCTTCATCGACAACTTGTCTCTATGAAAACAACATACTGTTTTGATCACTGTAGCTTTATAATATAGCTTGATATTAGGTATTGTATGTTCTTCAATTTTTTTCCTTTTTAAAGTCTGGGGATAATTTAGATCTATTGCATTTCTGTACAAATATTAAAATGAGGTTGTTAATCTATGAAAATAATACCTGATTAAATTTGGTTTGGGATTGCATTGACTTAGAGATTAATATGAGAAGAGTTGATGTCATAATAAATTTGGACATCCAATCTATAAAAACAGTATTTCCATTTATTAGGGCTTTTCTATTCTCCCAGCATGTTATAGTTTTGTCTAGGTGTATGTGCTTTCGTGATGTTATATCACATTTATCCATAAGTATTTCATATTTTTTATTTACTATAATTGATAATATTGTGTGGAATTTTGTCCTCTTAAAATATATATTCATATCTTAACACCTGGTCTTACAAATGTCACCTTAAATGGAAATAATTTTTGAAGATGTAATTAGATAAAATGAGATGAAACTGCACTAGTTTTGGTCCTAATCTAATCTGACTTCCTTGTAAGTAGATGGAAATTAGAACATAGATACAGAAAAGGGGGAGAAGTCCATATGATGATTGAGGCAGAGACTGGAGTGATGCATTTGTAAACCAAGGAACACCAAGAATCACTGGCAAACACCAGTAGCTAAAGAAGGCAAAGAAATATTCTCCTTTACAGGATTTTGATGAAGCACGGCCATGCTGACTAATTGATTTTGAATTTCTACTCCAAAAATATTAGATTTTCTGTTGTTTAAAACAGACTACTTATGGTACTTTTCTATGGCAGCCTTAGGGATTTATGAGTGACATTTTAAAATTTAATTTATGAAATTTTGTTAATAGTGTAAAAATAAAATAGATTTTTTATGTTGACCTTATCATAAAACATTTTAAGGTTGCTCATTAAAAATCAAAGTTGCCTACATTGGTCAGGAAGAAGTAAAACTATATCTATTTGGTGGCAAATATGATCATCTATGTAGAAAATCTGAAAGAATATAAATATATTTATATACACACACATATACCTATTTCCCATTATAACATAATTATCAGAGATATATTGGTCTAATAGAATGAGATTTGGAAGAGATTGCATATAATTGTTATTGTTTCTTCTTTAATATTTGGTAGAATGAATTAATGAAACAATATGGGCATGGGTTTCCTGGCAAGAATATCATGCATCAAATTCAGTCTCTTTAAAAGAGTTAATGTAGTAAAAAGATTATTCATTGTTTAGTTTTATGAACTGTAGTAACTTACATCATTCAAGGATTCTTTTTTCTTTCTACTTAAGTAGTTATATTTATTTATCTTAATAAGTTCATAACTTTCCAATAGTTATTTAAAAATCGATGTATCATGATTAAGATACAAGGTAGTGTGGTAACTAATGATCTAAGTATCCTATGTATCAAGATCTAGAATAATAAAAGCAAATTAAATCCAAACAAGACTGAGATAAGGATATAATAAAAATAAGGAAAGACAAAAATACTTAATTTACAGTCCTAAACAGTGAATATCTACAAAGCCAAAGTTAGTTCTTGGGCAATATATTAGTCTTCCAAAGGGGTGCTGGGGCAATGTACTAGAAATCTGTTGGCTTTTATAAAAGGTGTTTATTTTGGATAAAAGCTTACAGTTACAAGGCCCTAAAGAGTCCAACTCAAGGGTGATTTCTCAACAAAATCAGTTGCCATATGTTGAAGCAAGATGGTTGCTGATCTTTGCTGGTCTCTCCTTCCTGGGCTAACTCTTCCTCTTAAGGCTCCATAAGCCCAGCTTATTCCCGATCTCAACTACATGTTGTCATAAGGCTTGTCTCTCAGCACTTCCTCTCAATCAGCTGCAAACTAAAAAGCAAATGGCTCATATCGCTCCAGGGCCCCAGGTTCAAAAATGACAGAGTTCTCTCTCTTCCTGTGTGTCTTCTTGTGTGAGTGTCCCTTCATATCAGCCCACCAATCGGGTGAGGACTCAAACTGAGTTATGCCTTACTGACATAGCCCAATCAGAAAGCCTAAATTGATTTTATCAAGTACACTTAATCAGAGACCCTCACTGAACTTAATATGATCAAAGGCTATCATACCCAGAGGAATAGATTAGTTTACAAACATAATCTTTCTCTTTTGGGGATTCATAAAATAGTCTCAAAAGCCACAGATGGATTATCAAAATTCAGAAATATTTAATAGATCAATCAAGTGAATTAAGCAAAAAACATGGTATCATTAGAAAGAATGGAAATCTGTTATATTGCTGGTAGTAGAACAAAATTGCATGAAAATTTGAAATACTGTTGGACAACATCTACTACAACTACTGTACACTTTTATCTAGCAATTTCACTCTTGGATAATGATATACAATACCATACATTTTATATGATTAGCCCCAATGTATCCTCAATTAATAGTGGTAGGATGTAGTTATACCTGGTCTTATCAGAAATAAGTTGCATGTGCACATGGCTCACATTTCTGACTTGCCTGATCTTGCTTACACTCAATTTCAAATAACACAAGAGGAAATTAAGCTCAAAGAGGAAAAAATGAATTACCTCTTGGGAATAAAGTGAGGTTATATATCCACTTCAGGGTCAGATGCCCAAAACACTATGGCCAGTCTTTTCCAACAGCTATCTCCTGGATGAAGCATGTGGGAGAAGAATCTCAGCAAACTGAACATGTTAGGCATTCTGGAAATCTAATACTTCAAAGATCTGTTTGAAATGGGCCTAAAGATTCTTCTGTGTAAATCTTTTAAGATGGAACAAGTAATGAATTCTATTAGAGCTTAGTAATTTGGATGAATTGGAGGAAGAGCTTGAGAGAAACATGTTCCAATAAAAGAAGGAGCTGGCAAGAAAGCCTTGACCAAGCAAAAATATTTCATCATTGGAAAAAAATTAATGTCCAGTGAATATTAAATATAATTAGGATACTGTGAAATCATTTTACCTATGTCATCTCATAAAATTAACATAGACTTTTCAATGTTATGGAGGTGAAAACAAATAAGATTAAGGAAAAGAACACAATAGACTTAAAATGTTTGGGGAATACAATGCTAAAAGAAACTGGAAATAAAATCTTGAGATAATATTTATCACTGGAAGACTGTGAAGAAATTCAGAGACTTGACCAAGGCCACTGTGCCTTCCAAACCTCTTCCTTCCTTTGAGAAAGAAGTGAACTCAGACCACACACTTCCTCCTCAACCCAAAAGCTCCAGCCAAACATCTATTTACTGTCAGATAGAAAATCACCAATCTCTCCCTTTCTTTCCCTCTTCTTCAATAGGAGGCCCCAGCTGATGAGGAAACTAAACACCTGTGCTTTGTTTAAATCAGTTACTATTACATACAGAACTGTTGCAGCTGCTACCAGAGAGACAATGCAGCACAGGTATTAAAAATTGAGCTGCAAAGTCAGAGTCTGCTGACAACCTCTAATTACAAAAACTGTTTAATTCCTCTGGGGATGGTACATAAATTCTCTGAGATTCTAGTAATAAGAGCAACAGTAAAACAAAATATAGAACTCTTACTATATTCTATGCCAAGTATTGATCTAGGAATGTAATGTGTTTTATGTGCCAGATCAAACAATTAGACTATCATAAAGAGTTCTTTCTTATGCTCTGTTTCTCCATAATGCACATTGTGCATCATGTCCTCTTATGTGAGAACATATTTTAGTCACTCAGATGAAAATATATGAACTGCACTGAATTATGAGCCAGGCAAAAAGACTCTGCATACGCATCTGATATATTCCAAGTCCTTGAATAAAGAGGGTCAGGAAAAATTGATGCTCACTTACTTTTCCTTAAGGTGAGCCTAATTCACTTGATGGTTCATTTTAAAATAAAATATCAGAGCACTAATAAAGACTCTTTGTAGCACTTTCAGGTGAAAAAGTTAATCCAGGAGACATTTAGTTATAATCAAATTGTCCTGAGACTGTTGATGGTTTATGTAGAAAGGAAGAAAAAATTATTTAAATTAAGATGATTTTGAAATACTTAGTATATATTGTGACAATAATCATAGGCCTTGCAAGGTCTTTAGGGGAATATTAGAATAGCATAAAAGTGTCTAAATATTTCCTCTCAGTAGAAGCTTAGAGCAAAGAGTATAGAAAAGAATGATGGATAGGAAGAGTTGACCAAGGCAGGAAGTTGTATGGAACTGTGTCATTCACAACTTAATTTGGCCTCCAATCTTTCTAATAGGTCCCATGCAAGGCAGCTAATGTTCTTCAATCCTGGTGATTTCTGACTGCCTTGGGGCTTAAATAATGTGCCTCTGTAACATAAGTGTTTACAAGCTAAATTAAAGTATTCCTGTAATAAAATTTAATATGGTGAAAAAATATTTTAAATAAAAATCATATATTCATTAGCAGACTCCTTAAAATTACATAATTTAGAAACAAAATATTTCTTAATTAGCCTGTGCTTACACTCACCTGCTGAGCAAGACAATCAACTAAATTATTATTTACATTCACTTGACAGATATTCTTGCAGTCATCAGTAAATGTGCTAATGGCTGTAAAATGAAAGTCAGAATGAACAAGCAGTAAATATATCATTAATATTATACCAGTTGATTTTGTTGTGAGATTAAAATATATTTTCATCATACTATCTGCCCACAAAATTTTGTGGTTCTCTAAGAGAGATGATAATAAAAGGCTTCATGATTCTGTAGCACAGCATTCTCCCTGATGGGATGTCTTTCCCCAGATCTCCCCTCAAGGAATCCAAGCCCCCCCAGTACCATGCATACACACATGCATACACACACACAACCACACACACCCATGAGAAGTTTGCTTTACTAAAAATTTCAAATAATCCCAGGAAAAATACTATATTCAAATAAATAAAACAGAACTATAATCACTATCTAGTTGCAGCTAATTTCCTTTGGCATAGAGAAAAGATTTTTCCTCCAATATTACAGATGATTACATGGATCCAAGGAAAATACAAGTTTTGCTAGATGTATGAAAGTCCCCTCGAATTTAAACATTGAGAAAAACAAACATTACTGCCACTCTGCTTTTTCTTGACCTCCCTCTGGCTGCTAGGCAAGAGTAATTCAATCAGATGAGTGTTCTATGGAAGTAATGCACTGATTTTGTTCAAATGAGTCAAGTGCCTGGACTCAAAGAAATGTCTGAAGAGATGTTAGCCAAGACACAAAGCAGAGGTTGGGTCATGTGATCTATGAAATTGTGGAGATATAAGGTAACTAGAATACCAATGATTCCTTAATAAAGAAAATGAATAAGAAACATTATAGGTGCTGCTGATAGTGCTAGATTTCATTCCATACCTGATAGTCACATATATATTTACGCTAAAAATTTTGCATTTTAGACATAATGTATTTCATGATACATACATGGTTGTAAATGGCATAAGATATTCAGTATATGTGACAACAATATATTCAGTCAAATAAAAAAGGAGCTAGTGAGATACGGGAGGCAAGATGTCATCAGTTTAAGGGGGCACTCACCACTTCTCTCACAAAGGATGGCTCACTGGGGGTAGGATTCTGCCCAGGTGAGCTGTTTGGGAGCCCATGGAGCGGGAGTCTTTGGGGCATTGGTCTGGAGGGAGATGGACAGGAAGATAGATTGCTCAAGATAAAACTGTGAGTTTTAACCCCACATCTGGAAATCACAGACAGCTAAACCCCACTGTCAGGGCAAGGGGGACAGGGTGAGCCCCGACTGCTGCCTGCCACCTAGCAAGAGTGAGCATTCTCTGAGAGAGGGAAGGTTATGGCAAGGGCCAGAGAGAGATTTCTTTTCTGTGGGTTTGGTTGCCTGGAACCCCTTTGAGATTTGGGGATTACACTGGCTGGCTTGAAGTGGCACCAGGCTGAGGGGAGATGTGAATCTGCTGAGGCAGCCTGATTTACCTAACTGCCCTGGGATACAGAGGCTTGGCCTGAGAGAGGGTGGAGTCAGCCAATTTAATTGTTCTGCACTGAGGACTTTCAGAATTTCAACTCCCCTAATGGAGTCAGGCAGTGGGAAGCATTTAGGAAGTTTCCAAGAGCCTATTTGGGGTCCCCTGGGAGGAGGGGGTGATCTAGAAGAGGCTTGAAAATCATATCATTGCGGTGGTGTACTCAGTCATCAGGGATCCATTTGAATTTCTAAAGGGAACTCAATCTGACCAGGAGATGGGAGGGGGGAACTGCTCATACAGCATTCTGAATTCTGTTGCCCTAGAAGAGTAAAACTTGCCCAGGGGAAAGTGACTGAATAAATTTCTGAAGAGCTAACCGACCCAATTAGAAAGGTAGCTCAGTGGAGGAATTTCTGCTTTTAATATATGAGGTTCCTAGTTCAATTCCTGGCTCCTCTAAGAGTAGTGATCCACAAGGATATCTAACATCCAGCTGATACTACAGGACAGGAAAAACATAGACATAATTTTTGTACTAGCTTCTTTGGGGTTCCTTATTTAAAAAAAAAAAAAAAAAGCTTACTGAAAATGATTTAACTTAGTTTATTCACTAAAACCTGCCTCAAAACCTGCAGAGAGAAGCCTGCAGAGTAACTGATTAATGAACACAGGCAGCCTGAGAGACTCCACAAGGCCCAAGAAGAAACACTGTTGATCCTTAGTTTTGTTTGACTGCTTATTAGTGTGTTTGTTTGGTTTTTCATTGTTGTTGTTTTTGTTTGTTTTGTTTTGTTTCTTGTTTTTGTATCATCTTTCCTCCCCGCACCATTTTTTTTTTTAAATAGGGGCTGCTAGCTTGTTTCTTCTTTGCTGTGTTTCTTCTTCCTTGATTTCTCATTTTCTGTGTATATTGATTTTGTCTACCAACACTATTTCTTTTCCTTCCTTCATCTTCCTATCTTCTGCTTTCTGTTGTGGTTCTTACATCCCACCTTTTTTCATTAATCCTCAACTTTACTGATTTTGATTTCTATCTTCTCTATTCTGTTTTCTTTTTTTAAAATATTAACTTTTTTCTTTCTGTCCTTTCTTTTCTCTTCCGCTCTCTCCTCATGATTCTCTCCTTTTAAATCATTCTACATAGTTTTCTCTATTCGGTTTCACATTTCATTGTAGGTACTCCACTTTTTTATTCCTATTACTCTACACTGCTTTCATGAGGTAAATATTCAATTTACTAAGTCTTACATGGTCCCTCTTCTAACTCTAATTGTTATTATTATCCTTTTTTTTCCTTACCACTTTTAATTTCCCTGGCCCTAATATTTTTCCTTCAAGGGAATATAGAAAAGAGCAAGGAAATAGAAGAAGAAGAACAAAGTGCCAAAAAGAAAACTTAACACACACACAAAAGCAGCAGCTAACCAAAAATCTAGAGCAGAGAGAGAAGCTAATCAGCTGACTAAACCAATTAAGATAAATGATGACTAGAGGCCAACAAAAAATTACAAACCATACAAAGAAACAGGAAAACATGGACCAGTCCAATGAGAAAGTTGAAAACTGGAAGAGATGCATAACAGTGAAGAACTAAACAAAGCTGCCCAAAAAGATAACATGAACCAACTTAATGAAGTGAAGAAAGAGATTAAGGATATTAAGAAGACACTGGAAGAAAATACTGAAGAAATTGTAAACATATATAAAAATATAATGGACATGATGGTGATGAATGGCACAATACAATAAATCAAAAAACACTGGAATCACATAACAGCAGATTTGAATAGGCAGAAGAAAGAATTAGTGATGTGGAAGACTGTACATCTGAAATCAAACAGATAGTAGAACAGAGAGATAAAAAGATAGAAAAAATCCAGCAGGGACTTAGGTTTTTAAATGAAAACACAAAACCCCCAAACATTTGTATTATAGGCATCCCAGAGGGAGAAGAGAAGGGAAAGGGAAGAGAAGGAGTGTTGGAGGAAATAATGGCTGAAAACATCCCAACCCTATTGAGGGAGATGGACGTACATGTCCAGGAAACACAGTGCACCCCAAACAGTATTATTCCTAACAGGCCTACTCCAAGACATATACTTTCAAAATGTCCAATGTTCAAGACAAAGAGAAAATACTCAAGGCAGCAAGAGAAAAGAGAACCATCACATACAAGGGAGGCTCAATAAGATTAAGTACTGATTTCTCATCTGAATCCATGGAGGCAAGAAGAGAGTGGTATGACAGAGTCAAGGTACTGAAAGAAAAAACTTCCAGCCACAAATTCTCTATCCAGCAAAACTGGCATTCAAAAATGATGGAGAGCTCAAAATATTCACAGATACACTGAAATTAAGAGAGCATGTCAATAAGAAACCTGCCCTGCAAGAAATACTAAAGGAAGTTCTACAGGTTGAAAGGAAAAAACAGGAGAGAGAGAGTTGGAGGAGAGTATAAGAACAACTAAAAAGATGAAAAGAGAAATAAAAATAACATATAACATACATGAACCCAAAGAAAATATGGCTGATATAAGAAATTCCTTGAGAATAACGACACTGAATATTACTAGATTAAACTCACCAGTCAAGAGACACAGATTGGCAGAATGGATAAGGAAATATCACCCATCTTTATGGTGTCTACAAGAAACCCACCTTAGACCCAGGGATTAAAGGAGACTAAAAGTCAATGGCTGGAAAGCAATTTTATAAGCAAACAACAACCAAAAAAGGGTGGGAGTAGCTGCACTAATATCAGACAAAATAGACTTTCAATGCAAAACTATTGTAAGAGACAAAGATAGACACTATATGTCAGTAAAAGGGATAATCATTCAAGAAGAAAGAACAATGATAAACATTTATGCACCTAATCAGTGTGCCTCAAAATACATGAGGCAAACACTGGAAAGACTAAGTTGAGAAACAAATGCCTATACAATTATAGTGGGGGACTTTAATACACCGTTATTACCATTAGATAGAACATCTTGAAAGAGATTCAATAAAGAATCAAAGATTCTGAATAATACATTAGAGGATCTGGACCTAATAGATATATACAGAACACTACACCCAAATACAGCAGGATAAACATTCTTCTCGAGTGCACATGGATCATACTCCAAGATAGACCACATGCTAAGCCACAGATCAACTCTCAATGAATTCAGAAAGATTGAGATTATACAACGTAATTTCTCTGACCACAATGGAATGAAATTGGAAATCACTAAAGGCCAGAGAACCAGATTAGACACAAAGACATTGAGGTTAAATAACACACTCTTAAACAAACAGCAGGTCAAGGAGAAAATCTCAAAAGAATTCAGTAACAACTTGAAATGAATGAAAATGACAACACAACATATCAAAATCTATGGGATGCAGCCAAAGATATACTGAAAGGGAAATTCATAGCCATAAATGCATATCTCATAAAAGAAGAAAATGCTAAAAATGAAGACCTAACTTCACACCTGCAGGAACTGGAAAAACAACAACAAACTAACCCCAAAGGAAGTAGAAAGATGGAAATTTCAATGATTAGAGCAGAAGTAAATGAAATATAAAATAAGAAAACACTAGAAAAAATAAACAAAACCAAAAGCTGGTTCTTCAAGGAGATCAATAAAATTTACAAACACTTTGCCAGACTAACAAAGAAAAAGAGAGAGCAGATGCAAATGCAGAAAATAAGAAATGAGGAAGGGGTATCACCACTGACCCCAAAGATATAAAGAGTATCATAAGAGGACGCTTTAAGAAATTATATGCCATCAAGAATGATAATTTAGAGGAAATGGACAAATTCCTAGAAACTCACAAGCAGCGAACACTGATGAAAGAAGAAATTGTTGAACTCAACATTCCAAATACAAATAAGGACATAGACTAAGTCATCAAAAACCTCCCAACTAAGGGGAGCCCAAGACCAGATGGCTTCACAGGTGAATTCTACCAAACATTTTGGAAGGAGATAACACCAATCTTGCTTAAGCTCTTACAAAAAATAGAAGCAGAAGGAACATTGCCTAACTTTTTCTATGATGACAACATTACCCTAATACCAAAGCCCAACAAAGTTGCCACAAGAAAGGAAAATTACAGACCAATCTCTCTAATGAACCTAGATGCTAAAATCCTCAACAAAATACTTGCTAATCACATTTAACAACATATCAAATGAATTATACACCATGACCAAGTTGGTTTCACCCCAGGTGTGCAAGGATGGTTCAACATAAAAAAATCAATCAATGTAATACACCACATAAACAGATTGAAAGAAAAAAAAGAACATGATCATCTCTATAGATGCAGAAATAGCATTTAACAAAATACAGCACTCTTTCCTGACAAAAACACTGCAAAATATAAGAATAAAAGGAAACTTTCTGAACATGATAAAGGGTATATATAAAAACCCACAGGTAACATCATCTTCAATGTTGAAATCCTAAAAGCTTTCCCTCTAAGATCGGGAACAAGACAAGGATGCCCAATATTACCACATCTATTTAACATTGTCTTAGAAGTACTTGCTCTAACACTGAGGCAAGAAAAAGATATAAAGATATAAAGATATATTGGAAAGGAAGAAGTAAAAATTTTACTATTTGCAGGTGACATGATCCTATATATAGAAAGCCCTGACAAACCTACAACAAAACATCTAGAAATTAAAAATGAGTTCAGTAAAGTCACAGGTTATAAGATCAATGCTCAAAAATCAGTAGCATTTCTGTACACCAAAGCAAGCTATCTGAGGAGGAAATCAAGAAAAAATACCATTCAGAATAGTAACTAAAAGAATCAAATACCCAGGAATAAATTTAAATAAAGATGTAATGGATTTATATACAGAAACCTATGCAATATTGTTAAAGGTAATTAAAAAGACTTAAACAAACAGAACACTATTCCCTGTTCATGGATAAGGCGACTAAACATCAACAAGATGTCTATCGTACCCAAAGTAATCTACAGATTTAATGCAATTCCATTAAAAATCAACAGTGTATTTTTCTAAAGAATTGGAAAAACCAACTACAAAATTTATTTGGAAATGTAAGGGGCCCTGAACTGCCAAAGACATATTGAAAAAGAAAACTGAAGTTGGAGATATCACACTACCTAACTTTAAATTATACTAAAAAGATACAGTGGTCAAAACTGCATGGCACAGGGCTAGACATACTGACCAATGGAACCGAATTGAGAGTTCTGATATAGATCCTCACATATACTGTCATCTGATATTTGACAAAGCCACCAAGCCCAGTCAGTTGGGAGAGAATGGCCTCTTCCACAAACATTGCTTGAAGAACTGGATATCCATAACCAAAAAAATGAGAGAGGAACACCATATCACATCCTACACAAATAATCAACTCAAGATGCATCAAAGATCTAAATATAAGAGCCAAGACCATAAAGACTATGGAAGAAAATGTACGGAAGCATCTACAGGACCTTGTAATAGGAAATGGTTTCATGAACTTCACACCCAGAGCACGAGCTGCAAAAGAAAAAATAGATGAATAGGATCTCCTCAAAATTAAAAACTTCTGTACCTCAAAGGACATTATCAAGAAAGTAAAAAGGCAGCCTACCCAATGGGAGAAAATATTTGGTAACCACATATCTGACAGGAGCCTAATATCCTGCATATATAAAAAAAATCCTACACCTTGAAAATAAAATGACAAAAAACTCATTTAAAAAATGGACAAGTGACCAGAAAAGACACTTCTCCAAGGAAGAAATACAAATGGCTAAGAAGCACATGAAAAGATGCTCGACATTGCTAGGTATTAGGGAAATGCAAATCAAAACTACAATGAGAAACCATCTTACACCCATTAGAATTGTGTCTATTAAAAAAAACAGCAGACTATAAGTGTTGGAGAGGATGTGGAGGAATGGAAACACTCATGCTCTGCTGGTGGGTTTGTAAAATGGTCCAGCCATTATGGAGGACAGTTTAGTGGTTCCTCAAAAAACTAACTATAGAACTTCCATATGATCCAGTGATGCGACTGCTGGGTATATACCCTGAAGAATTGAAAGCAAAGACACAAACGGATATATGCACACCAATGTTCAGAGCGGCACTGTTCACAATTGCCAAAAGTTGGAATCAACCCAGGTGCCCATCAACAGATGAATGGATAAAGAAAATGTCATACATACATACAATGGAATACTACTTAGCTGTCTTGAAGACCTCGAACTTATGTTGAGTGAAGTAAGCCAGGCATTGAAGGATGAACAGTACATTACCTCAATGATATGCATTAAGGAAATTGAGCAGTCTCAGAGAGTTATTGTCTGTAAGATAGTTTACAAGAAATAGAAAGAGAAGAGAAGGTTGTGAGCCATTAACCATATAGTCGTAATCTATGGTAAAGTGATAGAGTGTAGTTGCCTATTGAAGGGATAGGACAGGAGAGTATTGATATTATTGGGTTTGGTGGTGCAGGGTTGACAGGTGGGTGGATTGAGAAGGGTGGGTTAAAAATTTCAGTATACTGGGGGGAAAGTTGGGAGAGGGACCATGTGAACACTGGGGATTTGTGGGTATGAGGTTGAAAGTACAGAGGTGGGAATGCTTTTTTGGCAATATGACAAGGAAGAGTCACTGGTTTAGAGTGTTGTTTGGGCGGGGGCATTCGGGACAGGGAGCACCTGGAGTAGACTTATAGGGAGTGTGTGTGTGTTCATTCTGTCATAATGTGTTGTAGCAGTGGGTGGATACCCACATAATGAGCAGGAAGGAGTTGGAATCCTATCTTTGGGAGGACCAATTTGTTCAGAAATAGATAGGCACGAGTCTTTCAAGAGCAAGAGCAGTTCCTAATAGGGGAGGACAAACTAGTGTGTTAAGAACCCTTGTTGCATGTAGCTATGAATTTTGTCATCCAACGAGTCAAGCCAGGGAGTCATCATGGGCCTCAGAGGGGATAGGGGAGGAGGAATAGAATAGATTAAACAGGGGTATTTCATGGTCAGTGGAAATGTTCTTCATGACCATGCAGTGATGGACACAGGAAATGGCAAATATCATCAAAATTTATAAAAGTGTACAGGCTAAAATGTAAACCATAGTGTAAACCATTGACAATGTTTAGTAGCTATGCTTCACTATCTGTATATCAGTTATAACAATGCTATCATCCACATATATAAAGGTATTAATATAGGGGGGGTAGGAAATGGGGAGGATGTTGGGTGTATGAGAGTCTCCAGCATTCTGTGTATGAATTTGCTATGACCTAAAACTTCTTTGAAAACAAAATGAAAAATAGTGAGAAACTGGGGAATGAGGAGGAAGGTGTCACGGTGGACACCAGATTGCAGTGATGAAAGGCAAAAAGTTAAGAAAAATTTATTTATTTAATATTTTTCATTTTTTTAATATCCCAATCTTAATTTT